>FIZR01002137.1:0-41395 GCA_900060175.1 Ferrisia virgata
CCCCCCCCCCCCGCAGCTACGCCACTGAGCATACAACAGATTTTTGGCTTAAAAAAGTATTACAAAATTTCCTTTATCCAAGTTTCACATAAAATCTGTTGTACAAAGTCATTCCTTCAAGGTGCACACATATTACTCGAAAATTTCCACCTCACAAAATCGACACCATCATACATCGTACCTACCTTCTTACACACACATATGGAAATTAAATCAGGAAAAACATAACGCAAGGTAAGAAGGTATAAGTATAATCTGTACTCGAAACCAATACCTTACATACACACGTTAGAATCTGGTCGGCCACCGAAAAGGAAGCAAATAAAGACATTAACATCAGACCGTGTATCCGATTACTTAAAAAAAGAACAAACCCATTAAAACGCAATCCTCTTGATAGCGGAACAAATGCGCTTTCGAGGTCTTTTGTGATACATACCGAAACCTAAAAAGATTGTAACGTGACACCGTGTGTTTTAAATTAATGAAATAAAAAAAAAAGAAAATGCCGACATCATGCCGACAATTTCGACATAGTTGTCGCTGAAATGCGCATAATTACATAGGTTGGGTTTAACCACCGTTTAGGAAATGTGTAAATTCCACCTTTTCTTCACAGATTTGATTTTTTTTTTTTTTTCGAGCTGACAATGAGATTCAATTACAGTAAGTATATGTGTAAATACAGTTTTAAAAAACGCATACCTAGACTTATACCTATCTTTAGCTGAAAGACAAGCAGCGTGCAGTCACCTAAGAGAACATATAGCTCATGGAATAGAAATCTTATTAACACGACTGAAATAACAAATATTAATCATATTTTTCGCATTGCCTGTAAGGTGTAACATTTTGCGATATTTATCATTATTAAACGTGATCGTATTAGTTACCTTTAACACAGGTATAACTCCTCAAGTTCTGTTTACACCAAATAAATCACGCCGTTATGACAGAATACAGAATAAGCATATATAAAAACGTAGTTTACGAATAGCCAACGTACCGGTAAGACCGAAGCAAATTTAACGTGTAATTAGCGATAAATCGTGTTAGCCAGTTAACAGAACAGGTAAGTTGGACATTACAAATTCGCAAAGTGGCTTATCGCCTACTGTCAAACACTTTTTAAAAATACTTCACCCAACCTAACCTTGTCTTCTCTTTAATTACAATCCTACGTCAGTTTCCTTTTCATCAGAGTGATTCTGTGCATCGAACCACAATATAATTTATACCTTTTTTTTTTTTTTTTTTTTTTTTTTTTAATACATTTATATGTATAGAAGCTAACTTGATTGATTAATTGGTGCATACGAAAGAGACGATAACAGGCATATTTTTCAAGACAGTAGCTGCAATTTAAAGTTTCATAGTCGATAATCAGTCGGATATTTTTTCATGAATGTAAATTCATTATTAGTAAATACGTAGGTTAGGTTTTGAAAAAGATAATTTTCTTTCTCGATCTAGTATTGATTTTTTTTTCTTCTTCTCGTCTTTAATATAGAACGATTAATTTAAGATGGAAAAAAAAAAGAAATGAGGCGTAGATTTGAAATTATGACCATTTATACATATGTACGTATGCATATAACCGTTTCCAATGCAGTTTATAAATATACCAATAATATAGCCAACCATTCAAGCAACTAATTTTTTTTTATTATAGTTTAAACGCCGCTAGCACATGGGTACAAATCTTGTTACCATTAATACCTGTTATAAATGTAACAACTGCAAATTCGCACTTCTGTCTGTACTTTAATTGGTTTATGCATGTAGATGTTCCTACGTACAACTTGCAAGCAACCAGCACTCGAAATACATAAATTTTATTAGGGTTAACGTCTTGATCTCATGTAATGTTTCACATTCACTCGGCGGTGACAACGACATCGAAAACCGTAAAACGTACAGGTAATTGAAAGCGAGCACGTCGAAAGAAAATCAAAAGGTTAGAAACCAGATTTTTTTTTGCAAAATTGTAAAATTACAAAATACATTCTTCCAATATTTTCGTCCAAGCGTCGTAACGCGTACCAAAAGAATGCCGATCCTTGCGGATGGGAAATCGACAAAGATTGTTTTAAGCTCTCAGACTCGAGAAACGATTTTGTTTCTACGTTGTATTAATTTGGTTAATGAGTTTCGAGTGAGAATACGTCATTAGCTATAAATCTAAGACGGATTTATCGACTGTAGTGCTAATGGCGATGAGCTTTGCCCTGGGTAGCGGGTATACCTGCAGATAGAGGTGTAACAACGCAGCTTCTGTTTCGATTTTCAAACACTTGTATACTGACGAACACAGCAATAAATGATGTTAATATCATTCGTTAATTGAAAAATGTTTTATTGCTGATTTTTAAAATGTAAAAGTAATTCGGATCATAAATTGAAATACGGTACATCTAACCGTCGACTATTTTCAATTATAATTACACTCGAGGCGTAAAAATATTTATTAATGAATAAAACAAAAGAAATGCATTTGTGGAAAATAAATCACACAGTGGTGTTTTTTTTAAGAGTTTTTGCGACAAAAGTCAGGTACCTCATTATCGAATATACGATTTTAAAACAAAATGGAAAAAATTCGAATTCATTTTACACTTTTTCTAAGGAAACAAATAACGTAAAAATCATAGAAACATAGCCTGTAGGATGCATTCTTTTCAAGAGCAATTAGAACGTAATTAGAAATGTCTTTTCATTCTTATTTTCAAACTTTTCAGAAATCATTGTACTTTTTGCCAGCAATCAAAGTACATGTTTTTTAGCTCCGAAATCGCCCAAATTCGATCAAAATTCACGCAAAGCAATGTATTTCAAAATACTCGAACTTCCCTAAAATCCATGTATATTTTGCTCCCTTCTTGGAGGGTAAGAGGGTGCAAATTTTTGGTTTCTTGGCAATAACCTCTCAAATAATGCCCTTGCGAAAAAAATATTGAGATTAAAAGTTGTAGAGCACGAAAAGATAAACAATTTTACTTGTTCAACTTTTTTTTCCAGGAGGTTGGAGCGGGGGGAGGGGAGCGGGGGAGATAGCACATGCAGAAATGAGTCATTTTTTGAAATTTCCCATTGATGCGGAAAATTCTCGAAAATCTACCTAATTTCCTTTTAGAAAAATAAAAAAAAAGAGTGATACTTGGAAATTCCTCTTGAAATGAATAATTTACGCAAATACAAGTCGGGTATAAAATTTAAGGAGCCAAAAATTGATTGAGTCAAATAAAGGGATTTTTGTGGCCGTGAAATTCGATTCTGACAACTATTTGTGCGTTGGACTTAAATTGGGCTTCCAAGAGGGAGGTTCAAGTTACTAAATTTTGTGAAATGCACACAAAGGGGTATCACATCCAGCATATGAGTCTTTAAACTTGCTGTTTTGGGATCTTGAAACTATTACGGTCTAAGACAATTTTAAAGTTTTGTAAATCGGTACAAATGTATTTTGAACCTCCCTTTCGGAAGTCCAATTGGGGCCCAACACTCAAATAATTGTCAAAATCGAATGACCATCTGAGAAAAAATTTAAAAAACCGTAAATATTTGTCTTTTAACGCTCTACAATTTTTTAGCATAACCGACTTATTCCTTGAGAAAGTTGCAACTTTTTGAAAGGCAGCCCCCTTCCCCTCCCTACTTTGAGAAAAAAAGGCGGTTCGAGATTTTTCTTATTTTATGTAACAGTGGGAAGTACTATGTGAAAAAAATACTCCTCAAAGTAAATCAAGTAAATTGTTTAGTATTACTCGTGTCTATTGGAGATTTTCAAAGATGATTTTTTCTTGACGTCCTAGCTTCTCTTCACTAACTCCAGGGGGAAGTCAAAGAAGTAAAATTGTTCGTTATCTAATGTTCTACAACTTTTGTTTCAACGTTTTTTTCGTAAGTGCGTTATTTAGGAAGTAATTGCAAAAAATCTAAATATACACCCCCCTTCCCATGTTCTCCCAAACGGGAGACAAAATATGCAAGGATTTGGAAATATTAAAACCTAAAAAATCCGCACTATAGGGCTCACCACGAGTAGAAATGCAAATACTATCAAGAAAGCGTTATTTGATAATTTAGTAATGCTCACAGACCATGAAATATATTTCAATAAAACGTTTAAATTCGTTTAAAAATCACACAAATCTCATTTCTCCATCCCTTTCACCAGCATATCGATAATATTTGACCGAATCGATTGTTATTATGTTGTTTACTTCGAAATTCCATTGAATTGTGGTGTAAACACATACAGCTCTATATTACCAATGAATAGATAACGAAAAAGCGTAAAATTAACAACGAATCTTGACAAAAATACAAGATAATCAAACGAAGTTATAGAAAACGGTAGCCAATGCGGAATAAAAGGATTACAGATACCTTTCCTTTTACAAAAAACCAGAAGTACCGAAGTCTGATGAATAGGTAGATTTTTCTCGGTGTGTGGTACCTTTTATCAGCAGACCTACGAAGCGATGTCGGCATACGACGTTTGATTCATAACAAAACCTTTTTTCGAGATACGAACGAAAGATCTTATTTTTCAAACGAATTTCAAAGCGGCTTCAACGTAAGGGATGATACGTTAATATAGGGTATTTTTTCATAAGATAATGCGAATCATCACTCAGGGGTAATTAAATAAATTTGATTATCACGAATGTTCTCGCGTGGATTCTAAAAAAAAAAAAAAAAAAAAAAAAAAAAAACTATTCACATTGGTTGGTTTATCTTCAACGAAATAACATAAAGCGTATGGTTTTGATCGGAATCGATCAAATCAAAAGAACCTCAAGTTTATGGAGCAATAAAACAATTGAAATAATCTACTTTCGTGCACAAGCACACGTAGGCCTAAATAATATGCAAACAGGTTTTATACAGATTTTACGATATTAGGCAGCGATTTATTTTCTGATTCATCGTAAAATAACTCAAGATTTCAACGAATGTAATAGGTACCTAAGTCTTATATCTCGAAATGTAATCATCAAAATAACAACAAGTAACACAAGAAAAGGGATTTTTAAGTAACTATAATCTGCTCTGTCCTTTTGACATACGTTTTAAAATACACACTGAGAATTTTGTGCAAATATTTCCACCTTTCTTTGAATAATATCTACCAACATTAGTCCAAATTACCAATACACTCGAAATCTTCAACAATATAAACTCAACCCTCTTTCCTATACAATATTTACTGAAAATATTTTTTCAGGTAGTTCATAATTTTGCATTGCTTCTAGACTGATAAATAAAAATAAATAAAGCGATAAAACGGATAAATGGAACAATTATTCGAATGCAATGGACGTGAAGATGCTAAAAACTAGTACTACTAAGGGCATGTGACAAAACGAAATATTAAACAGAATCAATCACTCAATTAAACATCGCTATTGAAAAGAAAATCTAATAATAGTCAATGGGAGCAGTGGAATTTTTGTTCAGCAATAAAATGAATGTGGGCGAAAGCATGGACAAAAAGCAGACTAGCTATTTAGTACGTACAAAATCATATACTTATTTAACGCTGGAAGTTAAACCAATTAACAGCCACTTTTTCAAAATTCAAATAGTAAGCTGATCCATTTGATACTAAACAGCTCGTAATTTTCATAGCATATCATAATTTTCGTATTTGTTGAGAAAATTATAAAAGAATAAAAAAATGCAGTTTTTAAAATTTTTGAATAGAACAATCTGAGAAAGATTATTACTCAAATACATACTAATAGACTTCATTTTTGAAACAATAACATACATTGATGCTTTAAGATCTTATTGGATTATACTCAAATGGTCACTTACGATCAGATTAACCATCTACAGTAAATTTTTAATACACATTAGGTCATTTTTACTTTTTTCTATCATTTGAAAAGTATATTTGTGTCTTTATTTTAATTATATGAAAAAATTACATAGTTCTTTTTCAATTTTTCAAACTTTAAGAAACGTAAACCATTCAAACTTCGTTTTTCATTGCTTTGATTCTGATTCAACTGGTAGTTTTAGAATTATAGTTACTCTTTCGCATTCAAGAATATTAACTTTAATACATAAAGATGAAAAGCACCCAAAAATTAGTAATCGGTACAAAATACATTTAATCCTACCTGTGAAATGGCTTCCGGTGAATTCGAAATCATCGTCTTGGTCCCAATGTTTCAGCGATAAATTATTCAATGGCGTAGCATTCGCGAATTCCAAATTGGCAAAATGCCAGTCCAACACCTGCCGATCTCTCGATGATAAATACACATCACTGAAACAATGAATGATTAATTGATTAATACTTAAAAATTGAAATTATAAATAATAAACTGAATTATTTGACATATTAATCGGTGTCGATTATGTATCGCTTAGGTTATTTAGTATTCTTTATGCATATCAGTTATTAATTTCAAAACGCAAACCTGGGAGGAGAAGCTTCTAAATCATTCAGTTTTGCTTCGATCTCCTCTTCTTCTTTCTTCAGCTGTTCCCAAGACTAGAGTGAAAAACAATAAAAATAATGAGAATATTATAAATATTAGAAACAGTAACAATTCTTAAAACAGATCATTCTATGCACCTTGATAAGTGTATTCATTTTTCTGATCTGACACCGCAAAGAAAACTCTTGAGTAACATCTCTTTTTTTCATATCAGTCAGTTGAACGTATATTTTACGTATTTTTTCTAATGAATTCATAATTTCTACCATCTAAAAATGAAAAAAATTTCAACACGATCAAAGAATACCAAAACTACATGAAAAAAAACATCGGACTGCATACCTCTGATTGATTACTTTTCAATTTTTCTTGTAAACTTATGAAATTTTTCCAATGTTGTACTTGTTTCTCTTTGACATGTTTTTCTTGCAAGCTAAAGCAAAACACATATTTCGATTGAGTCAATAAAAATTATTATAACAATTTTAAAAGATTCAATCTTAATTTACAAGAAGTTAAATATGATAGTGCATACTTAATAACCCATTCCAAAGC
This sequence comes from Ferrisia virgata, assembly GCA_900060175.1. Classification (NCBI taxonomy): domain Eukaryota; kingdom Metazoa; phylum Arthropoda; class Insecta; order Hemiptera; family Pseudococcidae; genus Ferrisia; species Ferrisia virgata. The sequence goes on from FIZR01002137.1 coordinate 7,011, forward strand.
TTGTCCCAAAGATACTGGCTCGCCGTTACAATAATTCAAGTCGAGGTGATGAGATAAATAACTGGTAGCTTCTAATAAACGATTGAATTCTTTTTCGACCATTTCATCTTTATCTTTAGCCACTTGCTAATATATTCAATGACGGATTAATAAAAATTAATTTCTAAACTTTAAAACCAAGTTACCGCAGTTTTCTTTCATGCATACCTGAGCTATACCAAATCCAGCACTGGTTTCATATAAAGGACATTTAGGTCGAACTTTGTAGAGTTTTGTATTTATCTGTTTAGCTAAAATGTTAATTGGATTGCCGCCTAGTCCGGTTAAAACCATAGCTCCTAAATCCGCTATATAAGGACCTTTTCGAAAAGTTGCTATTCTTCCTCCAACGCGATCCTAAAATTCATTTCATTTCAATAAAAATATTTCAAACTCCAATACTTGAAATAATGATCTGATTTTTGAAAGTAAATGCGTACTCGTGCTTCTAATACTACAACTTCCATTCCAAAATACTGCATTTGTTGAGCAGCAGCTAAACCAGCAATTCCTGCTCCAATTACGATAACTTTTCCCACTTTTTTCTCCGTCAAACGCTAAAAAGAAAAAAGAGAAAATGGAATACATACTAACTTGAAATGTAAACAAACTATAACATGAAATTAATATATTCTTATCACCTTTGTTTTTTTAAAAATACCAAAATTAATATAGCCATGGCGTTCTAGAAAGGCATGAACTCTATGTACTAAACCAATATCGCTATTATACGGTGGCTCAATCAATTGGACAGCTTTTTCTACAACCAGTTGTATTTTAGGATTATCTAACCACAGTTGAAGCTAAAAAAAAAACATTCATGACTAAAACTGTAAATAAAAGTACATAATATAGAATCATGAAAATAGTTATTTAATTTACCAATCTATTTCTAACGTGAAGAAATAATTTTTGCGTTTGAGGAGCGGCGTTAGAGATATCTGGAAAACATTGAGCTTCAATTGCGGTCAACTTATCATACGGCAGCCGACTCTGAAATGCTGCGCCTTCTAAACCTACACAGCAATACAAAAATAATATCATGAGATTTTTTTAATAACATACAAAATATTGTTCAATTATTTCGCAAACCAGTAGGATCATCTTGTTCAGAATCTAAACCAGCATCTTCTTCAATTTCTTCTTTTTCAGATTTTCCACCGGTTGACTCATCACCGGTAAAAACTAAACTAGGTTCATCGGACGAGCTGGGTTTTTCACTTGAAATCTGAACATTCAAAATTTTTCTTTCACTTCGTGGTTTTTCGGGAGTTTGTTCAGAGGATGTGGAATCGCTTTCATCAATAATAATAACATCATCTTCACTCGTATCCATCTGAAAATGAACATAAAGTATATATTTTTTTTAGAAAAATCGTCTGACATTTATTCCTGATTTTGTGTCATGTATTTCTGTTGCAGATGCAGTTGGAGAAAAGAAATGATTAGTAAATCAATCAAGTTGATTTTTCAGACAAATAGCATATAATAAAATTTGTTCAACAGTGAAAGATTCCGGTTTCTTCTATTTTAAGGTAATATTATTATCAATATAGAAATTTTCAAGCAGAGTTATGATTGCAAAGAAATATCAAATTCTTACTCTTGGTCGTTTTCTTCTCGAAGCAGATGAATGCATTTTTTGTCGAATGAGGAATCAAATCTTTTTAAAAAACGGAGTGAAAAATTTAAATCTATAATTATAGAGAATAATTAATTATAAATTTAAACGAGAATACCGCGAAAAATATTAAATTTCTGACGTTGAAATTGCACTCGTTCACAGTTCTTACTTGTTCTTTCGATTTCAGTATTCAGCTAAATTTTAGGTTTTATTGAGCCAACACCTGTAAATAATCCGTTATCGAAACGTATAACGAAATTATTGAAACGAAATCTTAACAATACTTGATATTGCAATGTAAATTAATGAAAATAAACAATTTAATCCAGCATATAAATAGTAATAAAAAATTTTAAATATAAATTATAAATTCACTTTAAGTAGAAAATATCGAATTAATGGAATATATTAAAAAAAAAAGAGAATTAAAAATTCTAATTAAGTAGGTTCAGTTTAAAATGAATGGAGGTTGTTACTTTGCGTTACTTTCATAAGGTAATTTTCATTTTTTCACTTTATCAACAGTGTTTTTTTAGTTTTTTTTTTTAAATTAGTGATAACATGATAACGATGACAACCGCGTGATTTTAGGAATTGAAACTAATTTTTTTACAAAAAAATCTTTTTCTGAATTTTTTTTTAATTATATTGTGTGAAAAAAGAAAGTGCATGGCGAAATTTTAATTATACCTCTTTTCAGTTCATAAAAACACATAGCTCAATTTTTGTCCATCTGTTTAAAGTACACAATTCTCGATGTCAATTTATCACGACGAAGTAGAAATTGAAGATTTTGAATACGACGAGGAAGACGAAATATATTATTATCCTTGCCCATGTGGTGATCGATTTCAAATTTCAAAAGTACGTTTATATTTTAATTTTAATGTTTTATTTTTGAAAAAATCAGCTCATTCTAATAACGGTACTATTTAATCCATGTAGGAAGAGTTGAAAGCTGGAGCTGATGTAGCATCATGCCCAAGTTGTTCCTTGGTGATCAAAGTTATCTATGATCCGGTAAACAAAGCTTTATCTTACAATTTGTATCTTTAATTTTTGCCATATTTCCAAGAGAACTCAGCGAATCTATTCTGTGAGTTTGGCATACTAGATATTCAGCTTGATAATTGAAGTGTTTTTGTTCAGGAACAATTCATTGATGAAAACGAAAAACAGAAAAATCTTAACGTCGACAAAGAAGCAGTAAAGAATTGAAATGGGCGGTCGAGGAAGAGGTAGAGGCCGTGGTGGTGGATTCGGTAGAGGAAACCCATTTTCTGGGGCAGATCAGCTGAGTCATAATCAAGTTGATAAATTGCCTGTGGTACAAATTGCGTCTACTCCTTATCCTGCGTTGGATCACTATCCAGCTTCACTATCTACAGATAAAGAGTACGATGAGTTGATTACCATCAAAAATCGACTATTTTCGTATTTTCAATCTTCACGTTATTACGTAAGGATGGATGATGAAAATTCAAAATTATTTTCATCGCAAGGAGAAGCCGCAATCGAAAAAAAAACTTCTTTAAATTTCAATTGGGATTATTTTCCATTAGAATTAAGACCAACGAATAAGCGGAAGTTGAAAGATCAGAATGAACTGTTGGCTAATTTCAGAAAAAGTAAACTATCTGCCATCAACTTATCACTGTAAGATCTCGATTATATTTTCACAATCATGAACTAGGTGTTTATTACAATATCGGTTTTTAATTCTTGGTTTTATTTCAGGTTGGATAAATTGGAAGAAAAAGAGAAAAACGATGTGCAAGATACTGATTTACCAATTACAGAAGAAGAACCCGCCAAAAAAGAAGCTGAAGATCTTTTGGAAGAAGACGAAAACGAAGAATTTGATGATGATGAATTAGATGACGGTAACGATTATAATGTTAATTATTTCGATGATGGAGGAGGATATCTTGATGAAGATGATGATATGGATGAAGGACCATGTTACTAATATTAAGCACACCAGTGTTACCTTTGTTCGTTTTATAAGTATTGAAATAATTATCTTACAATTCATGAAATATTTTATTTATTCTCAATACTGTTGAAATTATATTTTTTGGATAAAAAATATTTTTATAATAATAACTATCGAATTGTATTCAATATGTAAAAATTAGGTTTCCGGATCACTGTGATCCCAAGCTAAAATAGTGTTCATGCTCGTTATTCCTCGAATACTCCAGGGTTCGAGAGGATCCGGTAGATCTTCGATTCGTTTCTTTTCCGAAGGTAAAGCTGATCCTATTCTATATGGTACATTAGGCGATGGTGCTACCCTATATTATCAAAAAAAAATTTAATTCTCATTCTTTTAAAACTTGTAAGGCAATATGTGCTTACTCTTTCGTACCGGTTTACTTTAGCAGTTTTAGGACGCTGTTTGGGGTGTGCATTTTTTTGAAATGAGGCAGCATGCTCAGATGACGTATTCAGTTGGCAAGTTGATGATGCATATGATGGTGGATTTGCATAATATGCATTATATTCTATAGAAGATGTGTTCGAGCTCGTTTCTATATCAGGAAAATTCGTTGGATACAATTTTCGTGTATTTGTAGAGGAAGCTGTACTTTCTTTTCTCGCATTTCGTATTTGAGCAGAACGAACTCGTCTTGCCCTGGATTGTTGACCCAACAAATGGTAATCTACAAATAATATATCTATTTCGGTTATCATCTGATTGTAATTTCCTTTGTTGATTCCTCTCTGATCATTCGTACCTTTGTCAAAGCTATCGCTGTCGCTTTGTTCCAGAAAAATTAAACAGGGCTCTTGCTTAATGGATAAACTTGTTGAAAGCGATTGATGACCAGACTTCGATTCGGCTACAGCATTTTCCTGCTGAGAAAATTGCATTAAATTTCAAATACAATGTTTCATTTACCACATAAAGTTTTAAATTTACCGAAATTTCAACGTAAGCTGCCGCAGCCGCAGCAAGATTTGATAATTCTTTTTCTTTAGCTTTTGGATCATCAGCCGTTAGTACCAATTGTCTGAAAGGATCATCGCTTATATCTGGTGAAGAACCTGCAATTTTAAATCCATTGCAGCATTATGTACTTGCCAAATTGAAGAACCTAAATCTATGAGAAAATATTTCGACGCGCCTGTAATATTTTGAGATAAAGCGTAGCTATCTTTGCTTATTTTTCGACCGCTGGATTTATTTTTTCCGGTTAAATCGATATCATGGGAAAATGCCATTACATCCAAAGCGGCTGTTAATGCGCCCGAAAATGTTGATGTTGAGTTTCCAACCTCGTTTGTTTGATCTAGTGTATTTGCTTTGCTCCTAATTGTACAATAATTATTCAAATTTTGTTTACGTCTCGAAAATTAAAATTTACGTATAAATTTTACAATGCATTTTTCACTGGAGTCGATATTGATTCGCGTCCCCACATTATTCGTCTTAATTGCTCACCCGTCATACCTCGTTTTCTTAACGCATTTATTGTAACTTTACCAACTCTCTGAAAATGAAAAATTCATGAAATTTTGTTTTTTTATAAAAATGAATCTAAATTACAAATTTTTAATTAGATACCAACTTTCCAGTTGGAAACTGCTCCTTTTCTTTGTTTAGCTCTGGTTTTACTTTTACTTTTGATGACCATTACGCCCCTTTGTTCTGTACTTGGATCGTCTCCAGGACCCAATTTTATGCTGTACTCTTGTAAATATCTTTGTGCGTCTTTTTGATTAACTGCTCTTTCCAAAGCAACTACAATTTTCGCCCACTATTTCAAAATTGTATTCGAATATAATTTTTTTTGAAAATGTTTATTTAGAGAATTGCAATTTTTTTCACATGTAACCTGTTTCATCCATTCTTTTTCGCTTTGTTCAATAACATGAGCGTACGTGTTACCCATCATAGCGATCAACATGTTTAATAGAAGAATTGGCACAAGTACCATAAATATGGTGAATACAGTTTTACTCAAAGCTGGGTAAACTGTAGATCCTAATTCTGAATACTGAAATTGAACAATTATAGGACATTACGATGCTATTGAAATAGTTTTCTCTTGACTGACAAAATAAAACAAACTTACATTGTAATCACCCAAAGTGATTTGAAACAAAGCCATCCATGTAGACGGATATGAACTATACAAGGACTCATCCACCCCAGGAGATCCTTTGTATAAGAAATAGAAAGATTGAGAAAACCCAAATAATACGATGGAATAAATTATTCCAAACGTTAACATGTCACCAGTTATCATGGAATAAACCATCGTTACAAATGGACCAGTTAATCGAACAGCGCTGAAAAAATATTTCTCGAAATCAGAAAATCTGAAACTTTTGTATGCAATTATTTGCGTATTTTCCATCACTAGGTATATTGTTTACCCGGCAAAAAACATTAACAAAAACCACGATCCTGGAACTGCAAATACTAAAATAGCTTCTTCGGTTTGCTTATCGCCACTTAAACGGAATGGGATACATGCCAATATTAAAATGTTGGAAATAAGGAAAATCGCTTTCGCTGGTTCATTTGGCTGAAAGTAAAATAACCTAATTTAATACCTGCGTACGTAAATAAATTTTAAAAAACTAGGAATATTTTTTTACGTACTTACCAATTGTTTGATAAAACTACAAATTCCTTGATTTATCATTTCACCACCTTGCTGTATGATAATGTAAGACAAAACTCCGCAAACTGTGCCTACTTCGAAACAATACCTGGTGATATTGTGCCATTCCATTCCTCCCAAAAGTGGTTCATCGGGTTCGGTGGGTCTTAGATAAATAGCCATGCTTAACATGAACAAATGCAAAAATAATATCGCCAACCTTTTTAGAAATTGTCTCTGAAATAAAATAAAGTTCACGATAATGAAAGAAAATACTTATTAAATGTTTATGTCTTTTGGCACTTTTCACTGTTGGCAACAAATGTGAGGTTTTGTTTTACCCTCGCAAAGGTTTTCCACTTTTCTTCCAGTAATCGTTGGATAATTCCTCCATCTAACATATCAAGATGTTCTTCTTTAGTTCCATTAAGTATAATAAATAGTGCCGAATTCCAATCTGCAAATTGACGATGTTATTAATATCGTATTTTATTCCTACGAATAACTACTTTTTATCTGAGAAATTCAAAATAGGTAATTTTTCTTTAAATCGAATATACACTTAAGTCAGTATGATTAAAGCAAGCGAGACTTTATACTTGTTCTTCCATCTGGTAATAATGTGTCTAAGGCGTTTAATGGATATGCTGAACATGTTATATTGCTGTATCTCCAAAATTCTCGGCAACTCAATTCCAACATTTCGCGAAATACAGACGCTCGGCCCAATTTACATGCCAACGTGAGTGGTGTTAATCCGGCATGATTTTGTATTCCATTGCTGGCCGGAACTTTAGGATGACGAAGCGCGTATCCGAACATATCCTCAAAAAAAAATGAATATTTTAAATATTTCAACGCTCCAGCAGAATCCGTAGCCTACTTGTAACGTCTTCGAGTACCAATTTATCGCCTACTACAACCATATGCAAGATCATGTTGCCAAATGAGTCTTGCATGTCTGGATTAGCACCGTTATCTAGTAATAAATTGTAAACGGTTTCATTTGCGCAACACGCTGACCAAGATAAAGGAAATTCTCCTAAGTACGCTAATCCTTCGTAATCAGTATGACGAGAAGGATGCCTTCCTTGTTGATCTCTTGGTAAGAAAAAGCTACCTGATGTCAAAATAGTCATGAAAAATGGACTGTACAAATACATGTACCTACGAGCGAAACAATTCATCGCCAATTTTTACCTATAGCTCTTTGATTGACATTAGCCCCCGCTTCGATCAAATCTTGTACCAATTCGTTATTATTGTAAGCAATGGCAAGATGTAACGCGCTGGCCCCTATTAAATTGCAATGTAATTAATATTTTTTATCCTATGTATGTACTGGGAATTTCGTCGGTAATTATGGATATACACACACCTAAATATTCTTCTCCCTCTACACAATCGATAGATAGTCGCGGATAACACTTTAACAATAATCGTGCCAATTTCGTATGAAATTTCGTATCGCATATTATTAGAACATGCAATAATGATTCACCCAAAGATCCTCTATATTGCATTTGCCAGCAAGCTTCGTGATCCCTCCATTTTCCCAAAGGGTCGTGACGACTTAAACACGCTTCTATTGGCAATATTACCTGTGTAAGAAAATAAGCCTTAATTCGTTCCATGATCACCTCATGAAATAATTACACTTATCTGAATCTTACCTGATTTTGATTACGGAATCTCCATCGAAGGTATTCCGAACGATTGACCGTTTGCCCTCTACCATCATTGTACATAAATGCTGAAAACTGTTCTCTAATTAATTTTTCCACTTCTGCTTGTCCTCCTGCATTATACGCATCGATCAATTCGCCACCTTTTTTATAATTAGCCAAACGATAGAGTAAACATTCATCTTCATTCGATGATTGAGAAATCACTCGATCTAAAATAGATCCAGCGTTAATATCATTTTTAGAAAATGAACACCAGGCTATGCCCATGTTATCGAAATTCTGGATGTGATTCTTTCGTCGCTAAATTTCAAAAGATAATGAACACTTACGTTTCTTAGCAACAGAAAAACAGCGTATAGGTATTCCATTCTCGTATCAGGTATTACCTCAGATAAGTACGTACGTATTTTTTGTGACAAAACTTTTACTCATAAGGATGTGAAATTAGTGAAGGAAAATTATTTATTTGGCTTTAGCGTTAACATCTTTGCAAACATTGTTCTTATATGTGTAAGTAATGACTTCTGGTCTTCGTGTAGATTTCTCTTCCTACTAGAATCGTATTTGTTATTCTATCAAAGTATAAAGATATACGTGTGTTTATACCTAATTACTTGGGCAACACGTGTAGAATACCTATTACTGATAAACAAAAGGGTAGTGAAAGATTAATTTGTCCTATCATCATCGTACATATTAGAAATGAACACGTGCTCTCTGAAGATGATTTTGTTTGGCAAAGTTTTTATCACTTTATCAATTACCATCCTTTTAACTAAAGTAAAAAATATTATTGTATAAGGTGTTTTAGGGTAGAACTAAGCCAATGACTAGGCAACGCATAACGAGTCTATGTAAGTACGTTTGCTTCGCCTCCGAGCCACAAGGGCACGTCTACTCAGATTCAAAAAAATTGTTTTCCAATTTCGTGTGAATATTTCAAGCGAATGCAGCTTAAGAATCAAAATAGGTAGAGATTTGGAATTTGTTTGAGGAAAAAGATAATTTTATCTAGATCACCATTACGTAGCTAGTCTTTGTAATAACATAGCAGGGAAGCGAGCAGTTGATAAAATAATATGATTCGTTAGCACCAAAAAAAAAAAATTTCGATTTCTGTGTAAATTTTGAAATTTTAAATTAGAAGGGAGCAGGTTTGGCCAGAGGACTCCAGGAATGATGAAAGAGTAAAAAATACCCACTCAATGGGGCTATTTGAGAAAAATATGTGCGGAGTGCAGATGTGCAGAATTCTAGAATCTAGATAATACTAAAAATCGATAAGAATTGTTAAAACTAACAAAAGGCATATCCGGATGAACTTCAGCTCACTAGGCCAATTTGGGATGGAGTTATGGCGGTAATCGCTCTTGTTCAAAGTTTAAAAGGAGAAAATCTGCTACATTTCTTGATCTCTGTACGATTTTTGGATATGATATGCAACTTTTGATTTCCTATCGATTGATGTAAAATAAATGATTTTTGCGATTTTTATCGCGCAGAACCCGTTATACCGAATTTTAACATATTTGAATTTTGATTCAAGGTCATTCTCACTCCTACATTTATCTAATCTGTCGTCATCCTCGTCAATCAAAGTCTCTTGGCTGAATTTGAGCAATTTTAGTGGATATTGAGCCAAGTAACTGATTTTATTCTTCAGGAAACCACAAAATGAATAACATTGAAAATCTAATGCGGACAAAAATGATTTCGTAGTCTTTTAGAACCCTGTTTAGAATTTTGTTGCACTTTTTTTTCTTTGACAATATGAATATGGCAGAAGCAATCAAGATACCTGAATGATTTTTTTCCTTCATCACTATTGTATACATTTCACATTGATCACAAATTTTATTCTTCAACAAACAATGTATCAAAGATGGAAATGTCGCATTTATTTTATAAAAAACTTTATACAAAATTATCCATTGTCAAGGAATCTCTAAAAAAAGACTCGGAGTCTCATTTTGAGTCGACTTGGAGTCTCCGAGTTTTTTCAGAGCAGACTCTAGTCAACCCTGAAAGACAGTAGGGTAAGTGTCAAGTTAGAGACCCCAATAATTTACCACGTTCATTTGATGTCATTTCGCTTTTTTTCTCCATACTCCCCCGACCTCTGGAAAACCTAAAATTAAAACGAGCCCCTGCGGCTCAAAGGCTAGGCAAATACACATACATAGGTTTGGTATGTGTTGCCTAGTCATTGGCTAAAATTCCTTTCTTCTAGCCTGAAACACCATGTATTCTAGTTTCACATCATCACAACATTCTTTTCAATTCTTCAAAAGTACAGGTGAGTGTTAACCGGTAGATACAACTAAAAACAATACACATTTCAATAATGAAAATTTTAATCACAAAGTTCGAAATTCAAAGTAAGAAAAGCACACTGGTAAGTAAAGGCAAATTGAGCATTAAAATTGGCTCGTCGCGAAAAGACGCTAAAGTCAAAAATTAAATTTACATAAAATAAGTATTTTGTAAAATCCAAAAAAAAAAAAAAAAAAAAAAAAAAAAAAAAAAAAAAAAAGTACAAATAAAGGAAGTACATAGCACCTTTATCTGATTGAAAAATGGAAGGCAACAATGAGCTAAAATGTTGAAAGACAAAAAATTAATTTGATAGCATTACAAACAACACCTTAAAAGCTTATCAAGAATGAGATTTTCATAAATGAACACATAAATTACAAATACATAAAATACGTATAAAATTAATGACGGTAATTGCATCACCGAAAGTTGCACTAAATGGTAGGCACATGAAAGCGTATACTACATAAATTCTTTATTCACCGAAAGCGGTAATACATTTTCTTTGAATAATCCGCTAATGTTTCCAGCTGGTTGGTAATTAGCGACGACCAGAATTTTTCCAGCTCTACTGCGGGCTCTACCGATTCCAAAATATCGTGTACTTCTCCATACCAATTGAGTAAAATTACCTTCGGAAAAAATTTCGTTGGAATAATAATTACGTATTTTGCTCATTTTAAGAAATTTTACAATCGAGTGGATACTTGATTGGTTAATTACCTACCAGCGTTTATGTTGATATGCAACGTATCCGGTTCTTTACTGTAGGTGTAGTTCTTGTAACAACTGTACCAAAATGACACGATTTCTTGAGCTATAATTACCAAACATCAATAACATTAATTTTTAGCACGATATAAACAAGTTATACTTTCAGTTTAAATTACCTGAAACTTCGGCTTGTGCATCAGACGTCAACCGACAGTAGATATTTTGACCAACTGATTTATCATTTTCGTATAAAAACGTATTTGTATGAGCTAGGTGATTAGCCCATGCTTGAGCTTTTCCACATAACTGTGAAAGATAATTTTTGAAAAAATAAAAAATGTATTATTTGTCTTTTCAGACTTGAATTTAATTTTCCATGATCAGCAGAAACTTCGATAGAAGCTTACCTACCGCATCATTGAATGAAATGTAGAATTTAAAAATAATACAAATTATGTTTCACCTGAGCACTGATTTTTAAGGCCGGTGAATTGTGATGTCGCCTGTAAATATTATGCCACAGTAACGCTTCCTGAATGAATTCATTGTCATGGATATCTTCTTGACAATCCTCATCGTATACGTAATTAGTTGATCGATTACTGGTAATCTGCGAACCCATAAATCATTTTAAAGATGACGATTAATTTAATGATATTAATTCTTTATTACATTAACAATGAACTTAACGTGATTTATGTATATTTGTTCCAATGAAGTGACGACTTGAAAAATTGAAAAAATCTTGGTAAGTATCTGTCCAATTACATTGATAAATAATTTTAGATTATCCAGGGCAGGATTTAAGTATAGGCAATATAGGCAGGTGCCTAGGGGCGCCAAAAAGCTCCAGAATTTTTTTTTCGTAATTAATTACAATCATCTATGCAATTTTCAAAGTGTGCCTCCCTACAGACTTACACCAATGGCGAAACTAGAAGGAGGGGATGGGGGTCAGGATTAAACTCGCAGAATTTTTTTCACCACGAAGGTCCAGTAAAAATCTCGTAAAAATGGCACGTGGAGCTGAAAAATGCGTTGAAATGTCCATTCTTATACTCTTATTTTGCAAAATTTTCGCCCTCCTTCCATCGGGCCGTATTTTCTTCAATTTTTTCAAAAAACCCAACCTTCTCCTCGGGTAAACTTTTCAACTAAAAAAACGGTCAAATTAAAAAAAAAATGAGGAAATTGGTCCATGGGATGAGGCTGGCAGCTGTCCCAAATTTTTCCTTTTGTTGTCACTTTTTAAGTCAATATGCATAGTTAAAAATCAATTGTGTTTCAGCAAAGATCTTAATCTTGTTCTAAAATTCCGTTTAAATAAAGGGGCGTCAAGTTTTCTTGTTCTGATAAGCGCAATTGCCTAAATCCGGCTCTAATTATTCCAATAGACACAGGTGTGGTCAGGTAAGGACTGAAGATAACTTCAGAGGAAAGGGTGAAAGTGTAAAATTTTCCAACTAAAATGTATAATTTTTATCGTCTTTTTTGGCCAAGAAATATATAAGATTTCTATGGTATAAAAAGTACTGTTTTTTGGGGCCCAATTTCAAAAAATGAGAGAAATAGTAGATATTTGTATGCTAGGGTGGCCTGAATTTTGCTTTTTTGAAAACCTGTAAAAAGCGGGCTAACAGTCGTAGCAAAATTACCCTCAAAAAATATGTGGTAAAAATCTCAGCTCTCCAACTCAATTTTTATACTTACAAAACTCCTTTAAAGTCCAAAAATTTTTTAAAAATCAAATAAAAAGTTTTTTCCAAAAATGGAATTATTATACATATTGGAACCCAAAATGATCGTTATTACCGCTCATTTTAAAAATTTTTTTAAAAAGTCACTTTTTGCGTTTTTTTTTTACGATTTTCTAAAAAAAACTACGAGGGAAAATTTTTTGAGCCTTCTCCCCCTCCCTCCTGAAATGGATGTAGGATGTCAGTTTTAGACAATTAAGCGCAGTATTTCAATTCTATCCCCCGCAGGCGATTTTTCAAAGCTACTCAAAAAAGGCATTTTTTTACTAATTTTAAAATAAATTTGTTAAAAATTGAGAGAATAATTTTTGGAAAAAAATTTTGTCACAGGGGACACATTTCATCTACTTTAGTCGTAGCAAAAGTAATTTATCATTTTTATTCTCTTTTGAATAACAACTGAGAACCCCTGATTAGTGCAAAAATGGGAAAAACGGATCTTAAATGAACAACGGTAAACGTATTCGGTTCATTTTACCAAGTTTTTTCTAAGAAGAAAATTTTGAATTACCTGAAAAAATTCTTGAAAAGACGCGAAAAAATCATTTTTTTAAGTATCCCTGAAAAATCGTCTATGGAGGATAAAACTGAAATATTGCGCTTAATCATCTAAAATTGATATCCTAAATCCATATCAGGAGGGAGTTTGTCGAAAAAAATGTCTTTTATGGTTTTTCATCATTACCTTTCACTGAAAACTTCTCGTTAATGATAATTTTTGGTTCAAATATGTATAATAATTCCATTTTGGAAAAAAAAATTCAAAAAAATTTATATTCGAGTGAGACGAGGTCAAAATTGTAAAACATTCGAGTTTTTGGCACTAAAACTGTATTTTTAGGGTTTCAAATTCATATTGAGTCTTTCGCAGCTGGCTGTGGGGGAGTAGGTAACACTCCATGTGTCCTCAGCTCCTCGCAACGTCACTGAGGAGTGATACTTCTTCTTATTCATTTCAAATAAAAGCAAGAGTAATATAAATATGTAGGTACCTGAGATTAATTCAATTTTTGAAATGCCTATACCACTTTTCTATATTTCTTATTGTGTATAATTCAAGCCTTTAAATTACTTGAAAATGCCTGACCATAAATACTCTACAAAGGATTATTTTCGAATACATAATAATATCTGTATGCAAAATTAAATTTTAGCATAATTTCAAAAATGAATGGTGGTACTTAAATTCATAGCATTGTTTGAACTTCCGTTAGTCACGCGCTCGTGATTATATTTCCTAACAATAGAAACATGAAAGCTCGCAAGCCCGAAAAACTTTTTGTTTTTAATATCCTTTCGTAATTACTGCATTTAGTATAAATTTCATAGCTACCATTAAACATGTTAGCCGACATTTTTCTTCAGACAGTAGTAAATTTAATTTACTTACTTTGGTATAAAATTAAACGTCATCATTCAAGATAAACAACTCTCCAGTAAGTATCTAATTAAATTCAAAACTAAACTTAAGGTACCTGCCTCGTGCCTACTACCTACTTAATGTGTATTCATTAAACAACAATGCTCTAGTAATTTTATCTTTTTAGTCAAGCTTTCACCTTCATTTTAACCTTTGTTTTCATTGTGTATTATTTTTTTTTCCAACATGCAAAGTGAATTTAAATTTAAAGCTTATAGAAAACCTAAGTAATAAATTGTACTGATATTGATCAGAGTTCCAGTTCGGAAAATAAGGAATTTGGCAGCGGTAAGAATAAGGTTTATATTAAATCGCAAATCGGCCCCGCGTGCACAAGGTACCCATGAATTTTCTGTAAAAACGAACACCATCATTAACCTTGACCGTGCTTACAATAAGTACACAAAACCGACCGGGGATGATAATCTGTACGACGTACCTCGGCACCTGTACAGATTTCAAAAGCATCATGCAACGGCATCGGTACGTTATTAACCCGGTGTTAAAATGTAATGATAGGATGGTTTTACATATTAAAGGTACCTATCCAAATTTTATTGATCCGTTGTTTTTTTTTTTCTTTTTTTGTTGCTGTTGTTTTAACTCTTTTCGCCAATCTTTTCGACGTTCTTGTAGCGAATATAAATAAAAAAAGGTCATTAGCAGAAGCTTAAAGGGTAAACATGCGATTAAAATGAAAATTAACTTTGCGAAATATAGCGGAAAAAAATTAATTTACTGGGTTGACAATTTCGTTGGTAATTTATCAAAACCTTTCAAATTCGTAAAATGTAAAACAGGCGATGTTTATGATGTAAAATTTTCAGCCCTTTTTAAAGCTTGCATACGCGTGATCATAATTTAAAATCTATTAAGCGTAAGTATGTACATAAAGCGAGAAAATTAGCGATAGGTGGATTTTTTATAGTTTTATTTCGTGTCAACTCGTTACGGAAAATTACCGAACAAAATTTCAATTTAAAACGTAATTTTGTAGGAAATTTCTACCTATTTTTCTGGCGACCATTAATTCTAAAATTTCATTTTTAAATGACATTTACGACAGTGCAAAATGGCATGTCGTTGGGATGTAGAAATACGTCATATTTCTCCTGTAAATATTGGTACTTACGTAAAGATGTGATTTTCTCGGACCAAAACACGTTTTTAAAATGATGAATCGTTGTTGCAGGATGAAAAATTAGTTTTTGAATTCGAAACTTCAAAAATAAATTTAAGTATGCGCATAAATTTGACGTAAGCGTTTTCCAGGTATTCGTATAACGAGAAATAAATAAATAAATGGAAACATCGGAGACCTACCTCTCTTAACAGAAAGCTATGACTTTGTTTTAAAGGTTTAGATAGGATCAACTTTTTGTATAAATTACTTCACCAGTAGAAAACCTTCACCTAGAGATGTTCTTTTTGGTGTTTCAATTTTAGGCTTATTTCAAAAATTGATACGGTGTGGTGGGAAAAGGTGTGAAGTGACGTCAAACAGACATACTAGAAATTAGAATCCTATGACTGGACCCTTAATCCATCCCAAAATGGATTAAATTTTTTCAAATTTTATATAGAAATTGAAAAAAATTTCTTTGTTTGGATTTTTTGGTAGTAATGTCATAACAGACTAGACCACTTGAGACCCAAAGAAGAGCTTTCTTAATTTTTTTGCCAATGTATGCTGGTTTGAGGATCAAGTCTGATGTCTCAAATTTTTTCCATCTTTATTTAACGTCATTTTGCAATAGTTTTTCACCACCACTTTCAAATTTAAAAAAAAAATCTGAAATCGAAACACCCTAATACTTATACATAGGTTCGTAACTTTGAGGAGAGGAGCAATGCCTGCTCAAGCCATCAGTTTGCACTCTAGAATCATTCTATTCTCACGTTTTTATTTTTATGTTACCTAGAAATATTCTTCAACCAAATCAAAAGATTTCAAATTATTTGTCATGGAGTACGAAAATTCGCTGAAAAAATTCGTAGAATAGATTTTTTTTAAATTAATAATGCTCCAACTTTTTAAATTTTTAAATTTTTGTTTTCAAAAAACGTAACCTTGCTCCTCTAAATCCCCTTCTCTTCCCTTCTGATACATTGTACAGCTGTGCCTATATCTAGTTAGCGTTTTGAAAGTACAAAAATAAATCAGCTCGTCCCTTAGATATACATCTTTAAATTACTCCTCTCATATTTACGTAAGTATTAAGAATGTACTTTGTATTGCACATATGTGACCACCTAGTCAGCTCATCTTGAATTACATAATCCAAAAAAATTGTGAAAGAACTCTTAGCAATGAGTTATGGTTATGTTTCAAGTCGTAATACAAATAAATATTATGAAACATCTACCCAGGTATATAATAATGATTTTTGAATGCCTACTCGAGCTTATGTTAGTTTGTAACAATGGAACAGAGCACGGATCGACTATAGGTGAATTTCTAATGACAAAAATGCATTGTAAGCGACCAATTCGCTAAATTCAAAAGAAGAAAAAAATTTATAATGAATGTAATGGAAGGAGGAACGATTAAAAAGTTCTCTGAAAAGTGCACCCAGGGCACCTATTAAACATACATAAAGGTACAAAGTTACACTACGCAGGCTGTGGCGAAGAAAATAGGGAACTCGAAAATTACCAAAATTGAACGCAAAAGAGAAAAATCAATTTTTTATGGCTGCAAAGACAGGCAAAGAGGCTAAAAAACCAAAACTTCAAAAAGCACTTCTACCATATCGTATTAAGTCTAAACGTGAAAATTTTGTAGGGGAGCCAATATTTTTCAAGGTCAGAAAGTTGAAAACTCTTTTCGGCTCTATCTTTTTCTTCTGAAGTCGCCAATTTTGAAATATTATCGTGTATGCCATTTTTAATATTTTTTTTACATTGGACTTAAGAAAGACGAAGATGTGTGTTTTTTTTACATTTTAATTTTATTTTCCATGAATAACACTCAAAATCTGTCGGTGGTATTTTAAAAACAAACATAGTAAACTACGACGATAAGTATTTTGAAACTAACTTTTTCGTACAAAAAATATGCTAAATATTTGAATAATTTTACAAATTTAGTCTCGTTTGGACATTTATGAAAACAAAGAGAATGAATTAATGGTTTTTATAATAATTTAATTTTTTTTCACCATTTGACGTTTTTCTGTTGCTTTTTGTCTTATCTACATACATAAAATCACCAAAAATTGATACTATGTTTACAAACTAATACTATCCATCAGTGGTGTAGCCAGTAATTTTTCACAGAGAGGTGGACAGATGTTTACACTTTTCCGTGAGATTAACGGAGGTAGTTATAATATTTCTTTAACAAAAGTGCCTATGGTACAAAAAGCACTGTTTTTCGGGGCCTGCGTTCATAAAAATAACGTAACCCATAGTCATGCATGGTCATTCATGGAAAATGTTAGTTATATGATAGTACATGATTATGCATGACCGTACCCGGGGGAAAAAGTTTGTGACTGACCATGCATGATGATATGAGTCATGTTCTCACCCCCTCACAGTGCCAAAAATGTAGTTCTTTGGTTGGTTTTTCTTATTTGTGCTAGGAAGTTGAAATTCGGTAAGTAGATTTAGGAGGATTCCTAGGTGTGCCTTTCGGGGAGTTTCAACCTTTTAGCGATGTTAAGCCCTCCCTACCCTCACTACTGATTAGTTGCGATGTTTTTTTCTTAATTCACATAATTATAACATCTCACAAAAATAAAATTTTTGTCCAAAATGAATAAAATTTTATTTCTTTAATCGCTATTTTGTTCTTCGTATAAATGCATCCCTTGAGGTTACCACCCCAACTACTAAGTCGAAGACGCTCTTTCACTCATTTAAAAATTTTTCAAATCGTGTTCATAATAGTTTTTTCAAAATTGTTCCTAAAAAACTAAAAAGGATATAAATTTCTAAAGATTTTTTCGGTATTTATTTTGTCATATTTTACGAACTACTTCACCCACACTCTTAACTTTTATACCACACATGCTTGAGGGTATTATACTGTGTTTTAGAGCAAACAGCGAATTTTTATCATTATTAATTTTTTTCTACGAATTATCAAAGTGAGCTACAGGTTTAGGCAAAAATGAAATTTTGAGAAAAGTATATTTAGCCCCTTTAATTTTTTGAATATGCTAACCATTATACATGTTAATATCATGAGTTGACCTATCATTGGTCTAAGGGAAGCAATGTTAATTCGAAACACCCGGTACGTAAATAAGTAGCTATATCTGTGTGAATCGAGAGCAAAATTTTGAAAACATTATACCTTTTAAGGATACAAATCGACAAAAATGTAACAATTTTACAAATTTTTCAGACTGGAGGGGAAAGGAGTCCAAACCCTTAAAATTTCCTTATGGCTACGGTAATGTTATACATTAATATATTTATCGAAGTTTTTAGTGAGGAATAAGAATTAGGTTTTCTGGTTCACTTAAAAAACTAAGAGAATTTTTGGTTTTTTAAATTTCGTATCTTTTGATGACCTAAATTTCGCTTGGAGTAGAATAAAAACTCAGCAAAGAATTTATTAAAAAATTTGTTTAGATTTTTACGATATCACTTGTTTCTGAATTTTTTTTATTCCGCGATAAGTACGTTATGGTGTATTTCTGTGTTATTCGCATCTACTATAACTTTAGACCTTTGTTGACGCAAGCATAATACTACCTATTCGGTACATAGGAACCGTGGAAAATTATTTTTTTTATGGATAACGAACTCATAACATCGTGATTTAGGTAAAGATTTCATAATACTCCAATTAGGTATGTACATTCTACTTATATATACGTATACGTTTGACAATACGATTGTGAAAAAGTATGCATATGTGTACATTTCCTTCGACGCGTAATATACCGAACACGATAAAATCAATCGTAAAAAGTAGGTGTGTATATCCAAATAAGACAATAAAAACAAAAAATTATGCGAATTTACCATTACGAAAAAGCCGCAAAACTGGTCAAACTCTGAATGCGGATGATAAGCAACGTATACACATACACACACACACACAACTGTACAGACCGAAATTGCCGACAAGGAATGAACGAAATGAGAATAAGTGTATCGTGACAATAAACCGAACGCGTGCAAGTTGTTGGTAATTATTCAAAAACACGTGAACTTTTTAAATATGCATGTAACGATATTACGAATGGTATTACGTTAAAATTACCTTTCGAACAAAGCCACTTACTTTCTTCAAAAACATCGGCACGTTTTCCAGCGTCGTTTTCCTACCAAATACTACGCGCATGAAATCTTCGTTGACGCTGGAATGTAAAATTTTACCCAACTCTATACGTCTCTGGAGATTTTGCACGGCTGCCTTTTCCTCCCTTTTTCTACTCGGAATTAGACGATTCTTATCTCTGATTCCTAGCGGCGTCCCTGGCGACGCCGAGACATCGTAACCATGGTTAAGTTGAAGCAAACGTTGGCTGGCAGCGACGTGAGAGGCTGAATGCGAAAATCGACCAGATACTGCGCCTGGCGCTGGAGACCCAACGCTGCTAATGTTCATCTTGATACTGCGGCACTGAATTCGCTTTTGAAAACCGTTACGAAAAATTTTCAGCCCAAATGCAGTGTTACCATTGATACGAAATTTTTTTTACAAATTTAATCGCCTTTAAGATGGTATAAAAGGGTATGGTAAACTTTCGAGGGAAGTTTCTCAACAGTTCTGTGCGTATACTTGTGTTTACATGTGATATTCCAATGTCACTAGGTTAAAGTTATGCAGTTGTGACGTCACTTTCAAAACATTGTATCTTTTTTGACATGGTTTTTCCCGGTATACATTTATATATATTTATTATTTTTCCGGGTCAAAAAGAAAAAAACATAATGTCAAATTTTTGGCACTTTTTGGCGCCAATTTTTCCTTATTGTACACTGAGCACCTACTCGAGAAGATTTCTTTTTACCGATACATATAATTTAAAATTTATACTAATTCGAACGCGTAGAAAGTTGTTTTTGTTGGTGCTTAATTACGATGCATTATTTATTCACTCAGTTATGAACGTTAATTTCCCATTCCCACTTTTAAAAAAAAAATAATTAGTAGGTACCTGATTACTTCTTATGCAGGTGTAATAATTTTGACAAATTTTCTGCATATAAAATGTTGATCAAATATTAAAACAAGCATTACGTTTTAGTTTCGTAAAAAAAGGTTAAGTATACTTACTCGTGTTCTGTAGGTACATAGCTGCAGATTAATTACGTGAGAAAAAAATTAATTCCTCGGGGATACTTTTTCGTCTCATTAAAGGATTAAAAAGTAGCGCTAGATAAGAAGTTTACCTTCTGAAACGAGTAATTATTAAAAAAGTACATTTTCATTATAACGTGAAATACACTGAAGTAATCTCTTGACATCAAAAGTGTTACCTACGTATCTATATTCTTTAGTCTACTTTATTTTAACTTAAAGTTACGACTCATGCAACGTAATATAGTAATTTGATAACGATTAAACAATATCATAATACCTAACCTAACCTATACACATTTATGCACTTACTCTTACACATCGTACGGTATTATATAGACCATACATTAGGCCTATCACTTTATTTTGAATCAAGCGTCTAGATGAAAGTGTAAGCAAACATCAACGGGGGGGCATTTTCATTGAATTAAAAAATTTCATAACAGAAACCGAACGCATTATCGAGATAACGCATAACGCTGCCAATGATAAAACGAATCCGTTGGTGAGCTAGAATGTATTTCATAATACACTAGCACCAACAATTCGGAGAGTAATCAAAGAAGCGGTTTTGGACACGAGGTCATAGTACACGCTAATTGAGAGTTACATGTGTCTGTGTATACGTATTGGTTAAATCATGCATTCGCATATATTCTTCGTTTCCATATGAATGATGTATAACACAGCTTACTAACTAGGACGATTGTTGACGTCCTTGTTGGCTTACCCAGCTGAGCTGAGATAAACTGTCGTTGAACAGTATCAGTAAAGAAATGTAATCGCAATTGAAACTGTTTAACCGGTAAGTGTTTTTTTTTTTTTTTCATTTCTTTTCTTTTGCAGTACTGTTTATAATAAAGGTTGGTGGTATAGAAGCTATAAATAATTTATTTATTAATTAATATTTACGTTTGGATCATTCGTTTAAAATTAATTCACGATACTAAAAATGCTTTTAACTCTTTACAGTTTAATTTGCTCGCACGCGACTCGTTTGAAAGTTTAAAATAAAAAGTCATTCTATGTAATTAATTTCACCGCTACCTACAGTACTAAATAGAAGTCCGTCAAGTTGAATAAGTGTAATTCATTTTAGGCTTTTTGCGCATTTTTTTTCGTCGGCTGGCAAAACAGTTTTTTTACCAATTTACTTCAATTTTTAACGCTAACAGCTGTCACCGAACAATCATAATCAGTATTCGATGATCATATCGTGAAACCAAATGCTTTGTTCGTTTGATTTTATTTATATTTCATTCTTGTCATTTATGATGGACATGCACTGGTATTGTAAATAGAAAATTATATTCAAGGATCTGTATCTAATAGCCTATGTCTCTGTGTATGCAGATAGACTGATTGAAACCATCATATCAAATCTTCGATTGTGGGATACTTAAGTAAACAAAAATTACGTTTTTATTCACGTCTAAACTGAGTATATCTCAATTTTTTATAAACCAACTTTTCACTAAAATTAACATCATGTAACTGAAAAACATGTTAATAATTAGTTAAAGTACAAAAGAAATACGAATTTAGAAAAAAACGCTGGCTCTTAACGATATCTTATGTACGTAGATGCTGGGATGGGTATGAGAAGTATCATATCGCGGTGTTGATGCATTGAAAGAATAGCTTTTGTCCACGCATGTGGTTTGGTGTTAATAAAAATGCATAACTAAACGCCTAAAAAGAGAAGTTGACCATTGACCTTGACCATCTTACGAGAAACTGCGTTAACCCTATTTCGCGATAACTAAACTAAAAGATGTTACGTAGAGTAATTTTATTTTTTTGTGTGTGTAACGAAAAACAAAGGGCATTTAGTGTTAAATTTTCACTAGATTCTTACGGTCTCCTAACGTATTAGCACATATTCTCTTATAATTCAAGAACATTTATCACTAAACTGAAATCCCGAGCTGTTAACCAATAGTTAAGTTAATGGCTGTACTGGGAGTTCTGGAAACATTTGTAAAACCGACAGCAAGAAACGATTCTTTATTCCAAGAGCTTATGTGAAGAATCCCCCGCTCTCAAAAATCGACACTTATTACACCATTGATCACACTAGTCTACAAAAATTTAAAAATATCTTTCAAACAAAGCACTTGGAAATGTACATTTTTCAATATTAAAATTTTCATTTTTTTTTCATAATTTTTTTTTACTGCTTTTGGAGGGATACCGATTCATTGAAGAACGAAATTATTTGCCACAAATGAAAAGATATAATTTTTGGAAAGTTAGATACATTGAATTGCGAGCTTCTGGCTGGACAACAAACAGGTTTTTGTTTAATAAATGTCTGAACTCTTTTAATTTTTCAATTTTTCGAATTTCTGAGGAAAAAATTTCTATAGCCCCCAAAACACCTGGAAGGGTAACCCAATTTTTTCCATTATAACTTCAATTCGTCATATTTTGTAAAATAGTTTATTTTCGCTGTATTTATTAACTATATAGTTGGAACAAATTTTCAAAAATTCACCAAAAATGTAAAAATGAACATCAGCTTCTGAAATTTTGTTTCTGGAAGTTTTTGGACATGTTCTTTCCATCTAGCTTGGTTTCGTTCAAATCGGAGCCAGACATTTGAGAAGGTTCGCTTGTTAGAAGAAAAGGATAAACGAAAATTGTCAATCATTGTAGCTTTGAAACCAAGAGAGGTACAATTTTTCTTCAAAATGTGTATTTTATTGAATACATAGTACTTTCTCTGTAATAAAAATATTATTCGGTGTTTTTGATTGGCGAGCCATACTAAAAAATGCAAAAGCCCCAAAAAATTGTTTTTATTTTTATTTTTTGCTTTTATTTCCATCATTGTGTACTTCACGCAAAAATTTATTCTCATTATTTAGCTCCTTCAATTACAAGATAAGTGAACTGTTATAACGTTGGAGTTTGTAGGTTGCCATTACTAAATAGCTAGGTGTTATCAACAGTAGAAGTACTGTCTTAGTTTACCTACATTACAGTTCATTTTTCTCATAAATCTACGCAATTATGAACGTTTTTATACTCCCCACTAAGGGTGGTGGAAATTCATGAAATAAATTAATAAACAAACATAATCCATTACACATATTTTATTATTCGGAACAATGCAATAATTAGCGATATCAATTAACATCACATCTCATGTACATGGTTATTATTCATCATGTAAAATTTTAATTTTTCCAGGTCACTCAAATCCGCTTCAAAAATGATATTTTTGGTAGTAGCTCTCACTTTCACAATTACTTACGCTTATTATTACTTGACACGTAATTTTAATTATTGGAAAAGTAGACAAATTGTGGGCCCGAAACCAATTCCTTTTTTTGGAAACATTCAAGACATTGCGTTTTTTCGTTTAACCCAAGCGGAATGCCTTCAAAAAATATATCAGTAAGTATTGTTCATTATAAAATACTATTCTTCAAAGAAGATTATGTAGAAAATAATCTAAATTATGTTTAAACTCAAAAAATGCATCTTGAAAGAGAATTAGGACTCGTATAAATTGAATTCATTTATATAAACATTACATTACGATTATTATAGAATCATTGCCTAATTCTTAAACAAAAAATGGACAAAAGTAAATGGTGAAAGTTTATTATCAACTTGAAAACTTGAATAAAGAACTAGCTAAGCTATGTACCAGTAACTTTATTTCAAAAGATGAAACATAATACAAGGGTTTTTTTACGAGTCATATGAATAGAGCCTTTACCGCGGTAAATAAAGTAGCTACACGATGTTACACTCGTGTCAAGAATTTACGTAACGAATTTGAATATGTGGCTTTTTCTTTCGGTTTATGAATTTTAACGAGTATCTCTAAGTATATAAGCATAAACGTACAGGTACTGACTATTTTTAAAAAAAAAATACTGGATACGTTCTTTTCTTGTTTTAAATTATATTTTTATATCATTTTTTACGTTAACCATGTACATTTTATTTTTCCATTTTTCAGAAACTATAAAGGCGAGAAATATGTTGGGATGTTTCAGTTAAGTACGCCAACACTACTCCTTTTGGAACCAGAAATAATAAAACAAATTTTAGTAAAAGATTTCCAACATTTTACGGACAGAGGGCATCATTATGACGGGGAGCGAGAACCATTAACTGCAAACTTGGTTAATTTGGAAGGAACAAAATGGCGAATTTTGCGACACAAATTAACTCCAACGTTTAGTTCTGGCAAGATTAAAAATATGATGCACCATTTACACGACTGCGGTAAACAACTTCTGCAATATTTACAGGTAGTTGTGTAACATTTTAGCAGCATAGGTATGAATTTTATAAAATTGGTGGTTTTTAGATCCGATAAATTGTTTGGAAATTTTTTCATATTACGTTAACAAAGTACATCGGAAAATTATTTTTTTGTTATTCTACAACTGAAACAAAGTTTACCGTAATGAAAAAATTTGTATGTTTATAGGAAAACATGAAAAATTCAACTGAAATGGAAATTGAAATGAGAGAATTTACAGCTAAATTTACCACCGATGTGATAGGATCTTGTGCTTTTGGGTTACATTTCAATTCTATGTCAAAAGAATCGTCGGATTTTCGACGAATGGGACGTAAAGTTTTACAACCTTCAAAAATTTCCGCTCTCTCGAAACTCGTACGCGTATTTTTTCCTCCCCTGTTCAAAATATTAAAGTTAAGAACGTTTCCGAAAGAAGTCAATCATTTTTTTCTAACCATGGTTTCGGAAACTTTGAAACATCGCCGGATACACAATATCCACCGTGAAGATTTTTTACAAATGTTAGCTGATTTGCGCGACATAAAAGATTCAACAAATCCTGAGTCCGATCAAGATTTCGAAGTAGGTAATGATTGGTTTAATTCAAATATCAAATACCTGTGCGATTATATCTAGCTATCATTTTATTATTTTTGAAATACGAGAACATTGAAACATTGTAAGTTCAACTTATTATGGCATAGTTTTTCCCCAGAGTTGACGGATAATCTGATTGCTGCACAAGCTTTCGTATTTTTTCTGGCTGGATTTGAAACATCGTCAACGACGTTGAGTTTCTGTTTGCATGAATTAGCTGTGAATAAAGAAATTCAACACAATGTATTTGAAGAAATTAAAAGAACAGTGGAAAAAAATGGTCCAATTATGACATATGAATCATTGAAAGATTTAGTGCTATTAGAACAGTGTTTACTTGGTACGTATTTGAAATTCGAGATTTTGTGTTGGAAGCTCCGATAGCCCGGTACTACTTCAACCCAAAAGTAGTTCTTCGAAATGTTCAAAAATTTTAATCCACTAGAAATTCGAGAACTTAACATAATCTAAATTTCAATTCAATACACTGGTTATAAGATTTAATTGAAACATTAAATTTACAGAAACAATGCGAAAATACCCACCCGTACAAGCATTGGCACGAATTTGCACAAAATCATATCAGTTACCAGATAGGTCTGTCACAATTGATGAAGGAACCGCTGTTCTAATCCCAGTGTATGCTTTGCACCATGATGAAAAATATTACAACAATCCAGAAGACTTCGACCCACAACGTTTTTCCAAAGAAAATATCAATAAACGCCCATTCGGTATTTATTTGCCATTTGGAGATGGACCAAGAATCTGCATAGGTAAATATCTCTGTAGTAAAATTTCGAGTATGTAGCGAATTTCAACGTGATGATTAACGAATCATTTATCTTGTCACAGGGAAACGATTCGCTTTATTAGAAATGAAGCTAGCACTGGCAACATTTCTGTATAAATATAAAATTGATTTAAGTTCCAAAACGCAGCATCCATTGACTTTGGATCCTCGAGCTTTCATATTAGCTCCAAAAAATGGAATATGGTTAAAGATAAATCCTAGAGAAATAAAATGTCGATAATAGGTAGCAGAAATAAATAATTTGGTACCTATAGTTTTTTTTTTTTTTTTTTTTTAATAAGTATATTTTTTTTTTTTTTTAATAAGTACTTTATACTCCAAATGAATTGAATTACATGAGCACGAAAGGGCATAAAATACAAAATATGTATTCGGTATAATTCTTTTATCAACATAAATTTAAAAATCATGTTAAAAGTTGGCCTTCTCCTTATTTAAAAATTCAGAAAAATTAAAGTAAAAGTATAAAATTTAATAAAACGATAAAAACAAAAAACCTGCCCATGTAACCGCGCTACCACGCTCAAAATTTGAAACATCTTTTCAAAAAAGGTATAGCGCAACAATATTTCTTTGAATAATGAAAACTTAAAAAATACGTTGTAAAATATGATAAAATTACGGTAAAAATGATGAAAGTCTTCGACAGACCAAACAGTCTTCTGAATTTCTTGAGTTTAACATCTTACTTGTACTTCTCGAGAGTTGCTTAAACAAAAATATCGCATATCTTAGTAATAAAATACAAAAATCTGTAAGATATGTTGGAATTAAAAATACTTAAATTGATTTACTTTCTAATATTGTTCGTCCGGTTCTGGTCACTAAATCATTTTCTAATAGATTATTCATTGCTTTTTTGTATTCTTTAACTATTTTCTTTCTACTTTTGCACTTCATACATTTCTTGTCCTACAAAATTTGCACACGTACTTACCAGAAATTTTTTTTTCGCGTATCTATTTATAATATTGAACATATCTTTATAATATTCGCACATACATGTAGCATATCCGATCCGGATGATACAGCCGGGATAGTGTCCTTAACATCATTAATTGGGTTTACATTTTCACGTCGGATTTTTGCCTTCGCCGAACAATTCTTAACAACATTTGCACGTACACGTGCATTCCCCAAACCGGAAGATGAAGCCGGGATACTATCCTTCGCATTATTAATTGGGTTTACATTCTCACGTTGGATTTCTGTATTCGCCGAACGATTTTGAATATTTTCATCTCCATCAGAGGTTTGCGTAATATCGATAAAATATTCCGGATGCTTGTTGTATGCGTTTACAAATTCAACATCACTTGAACAGAAATTTTGAAAAAAAGATGGTCGCTAGAAAAATTTAATCAATTACCTAACTAATTACTTACTCCTTTTCTGTTGTGGATTTCGAAGTGGATCCCTCGTCGTATTTTTGTTTAGTACTGCTACTAGCACTATCTCTACTGAAAATTAAAAAAATTATCAGATGCGTAAGAAATTAACAGTTTGAGTCAGAGACGTAGCTAAGAATGTTACATCAGCGGATCAAGTTTTTCCAGCTGGGAGTAGGGCATGAGATTTTCTAAATGAAATATGTAGGGTACAAAAAGCTCAGATTTTCCAAATCTCAACCCTTAAAAATAAACTAGTTCGACTGTATAAAAATACACAAACAAAACGAAGACAAAATTTTGAAAAAATAATAAAAAATACAGTTTTAAATCTCGGCAAAATATACGATAGACAAAGCAATCTTTAATTTTTCCAAATTCAACACGGAGAACCCATAAAACTCGTATATTAATATGAACAAGTGATAAACGATGAAAAGTAAACTCAACTTACTTCGGTATGGCTGTTTTTTTAATTCTTCTTCTCTTGAGCACTTCGTCCTTTTTTTTAATGAAATCGTGTTCACTGAAATGTAATTCGCATATTCTGCTATCATCTACACACATTTCTTCACTCAAGTGCAAGTTCTTAACCCAAAAGTTTCTCATTGCGCCTTTGGGAATACTAACAAATAATATAATACGTTACCCACGTTAAAAATCATTGCTTTATAATCACATGAAATTATCAAAAGCAATAATACTTCATAAAAATTCGGCAAAAATGTTTCTGTAATATTTACCTGAAATATGATAAATCCTTACTGCATTCGCCACAAATCAGACATATATAAGCACCCCCCATACTTCTTCAAAACGAAAATCAACAGTCGCTTCAATTGGGAAACAGGAAAATGTAACAAATCTGTTCACAAAAGAAGTTAATACACTGATAATCATATAAAATGCTACAGCACAACGACAAAGACATTGAAAAACTTGATATTTTATCTACGGTCTCAAACAATACTTCCTAGTCTCGTAGTTATGACTTTGATTGGCGTCAAAAGGAAAAATAGACGTACACGTATGTGCGATGTATCGCGCAGAAACGAGCCATTCGGCATTTATTTCCCCCTCTTTAGCTGGTACATCTCGAAACCGGGTAGATTCATGCTAAAATCTGTCAGGTGATGCTCAGTTATTCAGCTAACTGAACAGTAGAAATGCACGAACATATTAATAAAGGACTTGATGTTACGCTACTACATAATTATATCCGTGGCACTATACAGACTTTACAACATTATGATTCTACATATGTATATGTACAAACATATGTACATGATTTGATTTTCCTGAAGACTTGATTTGATTGAGGACCACCTCTTGAAAACACTCTTTTTCAAACTTTGTTAAAATAGATGTAATTTATCTCTACGTAAAAGTCCAAGAAAAAACGTGATCTTAGTATTCAGATCTTAGTATTCAGTCCCCATTGCAGCTGGAAACCTGTTTTTTATGGAAAGCTCTTGACAAATAGATGCTACCAAAATTACAGCGAGAAGGGCTGATTTTAATTTAGAAGACCTCAAATTATGGGGGTAGGCACGGAAGTTACGGTATTAATTTTTTTCAAATCATATTGTATTTACAAAGCCCATATCTGAACTTCAAACTCAAACAATAAGAAAACCTGACAAACAACCATATCTTCGGAGTTGTGAGGGGGTGCAATAGGGCTGAAAAGTTGAGAACCCCAAAAGACACATCTAGGGCCCATACTAAAAGTACATACCAAATTTCAACTTCCTAGCCAATTTGGAGAGGAGATAGAGGAGGAACTGCACTTTTTTAGGATTAAAAATGGGAAACATCCTCTCATATCTGCTCTCCTAATTGACCTAGGAGAATGATTTTTGGATGTGTTTCACAACTTTGGATTTTTTATCGATTAGCTCAAAAAGAAACAACTTTAACATCTTTGGTCCTTCAACACCCGCTCCCTCAAATCGGGGTATAACTGAATTTTGACCGTAGGTCATCCCCATATATTTCTAATCGACCGCCAAATCGAGTCGATTGACCGAATTGGAGTAAAGTCTTCCAGAAGAAAAAATAAAAATGAAAATAAATATCTGACATGGTCCCAAAATGGTTGCATGGTCTCCTATGATCGCAAATTGGATCTTGAGTCTGGCGAATGTTGTAAGTTCATGTTCCATGAGAAATAATTTACATCAGAGGAATACTCTCTCAGGAATATTTTTAAACTTATAAACGTATCTCTGTAACTGTCTTTGAAATTGAATGCGCGATGGATGTTTTTCATTTTCAACATTTCAACATTTGAAAACATATATCTACTTTAAGATCAGTATCAATAGCGGTAGTTTTCATTTAGTTCATGAAAAAGGAGGACATGTGAGTAGGTAAGAGGTATATAATATACATTTATGCCACTTCAATCCACAAGCCACAAGTTATTAGTATTTTTATTAGCAACTGGACGGAGAAATCGTGCATTATTTTCATCTATGACACTTCTGTCACGAAACAATTATAAGTTCGTGCGATCATAATAAAAAAATGAAGATAGGTAGCCATCACTAAGTATTCAGTGTAATTACTTTTATTTAAAAAGGCTCTCAAACAACTATTGGATAAAAATTGACAACACATTTTCAAGAAATTATGAAAAGTAAGTAAAAAAAACTAAACAGATCACTAACGTTCGATAATAAGACTATAATAATGAAATAAAACGAAGTAAAAAAAAAAAAGTGCATACTACGTACAGATGCAGAAATGTCACAATTTTTGTTTAAAAAGTATGAATATACTGATAATGATAAAAAAAATGCCAATAGAATTTGATAATACTACGACATAAAACGAAAAGAACTAAGATAAACAAACTTCTAGTACACAGGTAGATACGCTATGTACCTAACCAAATTTTCAACAGTTTATAACACACGTACCAACCTTGATAAATAATGGCTACTGTAACTTTTAAAATTAAAAAAGACGATTAAATCATTGAACTAGGTTAAATCAGTCGAAAGTGAAATACTTATTTATCAATTGACTCGTACTAATCTTCTTTCACATGGGCATTTCATACTTCTGTTTAACTTCTAAAACAAAGGATATTGTAGCATACAGTACGCAGACATACCAATGTACATTAGTAACAAAACGCATGATTATATACAAATTTATCCCTACCATTTATCATCCTACTGCCTGCCCGTGTTACAACATCCTTCTCTATTAAATTATCCAAAAGATCTTCCAAATCTTTGACTTTGCTTTTCAGTTTTTGCTCGTTTTCGCTCTTTTCTTTCGTAACGTAGATACATTCGTTCCTTGCAGTAATTTTTCCTTTTTCATTCTCCTCATCGTCGTCACTTATATAGATTATTGGGTTATTCGGTTCAATTATCATACAATCTTCTTCATCATTTACCAAAAGATTATGCTGGATTCTGAAAACATGACAAATATCGCATATTTATCTTCAGTTGAATGTACTCAAAGAAACCATAACTGTATAAGAGCAAATTTCTCCACCCCTGGCCTAATCCCTTCAACTTGAAGATTGAATACAATACTACACGATAAAAAAATAATAAAGCTCAGACTTCAGAAAATACTGCTGTTAATAAATTGAGCTTGAACGATGAGTCAAAAAGCTTACTTTACAGGAACAGATTCTGGTTTTATTTCCCTTTTTCCAGTCATCAAGTTATGAGTCACATCTTCATTTTTAAAATGTATATCACATAAGAACATATCGATTGTCGTTGAAGGAGATGCATTCATGATATTCAGATTTTCCAACCATTTCATTCTTAATTTGGATTCTACAGGAAACCTTAGAAACAAAGCAATTTTTTTCAAAAGTGAAAATGGAACGTTAGGTCAAATACAGTGAAATACTTTACGATGTACCTTAAGAAGGCGCGTTCTGCTGAAGATCCACACATAAAACATTGCAGAATATTACACTTTGGGTTAGTTTGAATTGTATTCCTTTCAAAACTAAAATAGCTGCAAAACGATTTGCATTTAGACATTACTCATCACTATATTACAGATATAAAAATTACGATGTTTAATTCTTAGGTAACAGAAAAAGGAAACCAACTTGATACTTTCAAAAGAAGGTACCGGTACCGCATTTTTTTTAATTCTTCTAATCTTTACTTTAGCGTCAGCGGGTTGTGAAAAATCACCTTCCTTAAAATGTCTGGCACATACTTTTGAATTATTTGTAACAGCTTCACTTTTCAAATTCAAACTCTTTATCCACGCTTGTTTAACATATTCTTGTTTCGGAAATCTGCTCAGAAATGTAATGCATTACAAATCTTGATTGGTATATTGACGATATTATCATACTGAAATGTTGTGATTTCAATGAGCTTAAGTTGAATTTCATTTCTCGTCGAAAAAGAAATTTTCACTTCGTTGAATACCCGTTAGGGATTGGACGACTTACTTGAATTGGGAATACTTTGTATTACCACAAATTATGCATTTCTTATTTCCCATTTTGAAGACAGGATAATAATATTAAAGTAAATAATTACGTAACGCAATTCCACTCAAAAACATGGGTAATGGACAAATAGCACTTCCTCCAACCAACACGAGAAACAACACACTACTAAACAACTACAGACCATTCTACATATATGTTTTGGCATTTTTCAGTTAAACCGTACTGGTTTGTCTCCCCTCCCCTCGATTAAATCAACCTAACAATGTTTTCCTTTTTTTGACTGTACAAGTGCCACAATTGGTTATTATTGTTGTGCGTTACATGTTAGTATCATCGTAGAGAATACTGCATAACATATATCATGAGCTACACAATATAGTCTGTTCGAGATAAGATTGTCCCAAAACATCGCACAAAATTGGATGATTTCATTACCAGGTAACCATATATTTTTTATATTCGCACAGGGTACAGAGGTACTGCACATTAACAAACAAAGCAAAGCAAAGTACATTTAGAAAACCTGATGGAAACTCGAACCTGTCGGAAATTATGAAATTAGGAATGGAAATGTATTCCATTCCTAACTTGACGACTTCTGAAAGCTAAAAATTTCCGTTACTTTTTGTAAGTTCCCTTTGCTTTGCTTCGTTTAATAATGTGTGTATCTCTGTATTGTTTATGAATTGTGAAATCATCCAGTATTGTGCGGTGTTTTTTGGCAATCTTATTCTTATCTAGGGATGGTAATATTTTATCAAAATATCGATATTTGGAATCAGAACTATCGAAATGAGAGATATCAATACCAAGAATATCACAAAGGACGAATATCGATACCACTGATGTCAATATCCGATATTTGGAAAACTTTGCTTCAGGTGTAATCGAATTTTGTTATTCCACAATGTTTGATTGATAAACAATCACAAATAAAGTATAATTTTTGGAATAATTGAAGTTCTAGCAGTTTTGGTTAAAACGCTAAAAATTTTTAAAAATATCGGATTTTCAGAAAAAAATTCAATTTAAGTAATTTTACATTTTCAAGTTGCAAAAAATTAAAAAAATCTTATGAATTTAAAATGTCATTTTTACCATTTAAAATGCCATTATACATCTAAAATACGTGAAGTATTGAAACAAAGCACTGTTTCACGATACTTTCCTCCTAATCAGCATTGCGGGTGGAAAGGGTTCAATTGTGCTGAAAAGTCGAAACTCCCAAAAGGCACATCTAGGGTCCCTACTGCATGTACATAGCTAATTTCGAGTTCCTAGCTCAGTTTTGAGGAGAGTTATGCGATGAATGAACTCAAAAAATAAGAAAAACCAGCCAAAAACCACTTTTTTAGGATGGGCGGGGGAAGCGGTGAAATGGGGTTGAAAAGTCGAGATCCCCAAAAGGCACATCTAAGACTTCCATTAAATGTACATACCTAATTTCAAGTTCCTAGCTCAATTTGGAGGGGTGTTATGTGAGAGATAAACTAAAAAAACTCAAATAATGAGAAAACCCAATCAAAAAACCACTTTGTGAGGCCGTGAGGAGGTGAAATGGGGCTGAAAAGTTGGAACCCCTTAAAGGTACATCTAGGGCCCCTAGTGAAGGTACATACCTAATTTCAACTTCCTAGCTCAATTTTTGGAGGAGATAGAGAAGGAACAGTTTTTTTCAAGGTTTAAAAGGGAGAAAACCCTCATATCTCCTCCCCAATTGACCTAGGAAGTTGATTTTCGAATATGTTATTCAACTTTTGATTCTCTATCAATTGGTTTAAAAAGGTTAATTTTTGCGTTTTTGAATCCTCAGCACTTCCTCTCCCAAATTAGAGCATAACTGAATTTTGATCTAAGTTCATCCCCACCCATATTTATCTTATCCACCGCCACACTGAGCTGTTTGACCAAATTGGAGCGATGTTGGTTGGTATTGAACAAATTAAATGACTCGATAGGATATTTGTTCGATATTTTGGGAAAATATTGATATCCCGATATATCTATCGCCCTCACTATTCTTATCCGTCATGCCAAACAGACTATAATTGTGATATCGAACTTGGGATGTCTTCCACAACTTGAAATTAATTTATCAAAATTAAAACTTTTGATACCATTTTGAATTTTTGAGCTTGCTTCATTTTGTTTTTGATTACTGCAATATTTTAATGGCATGGAAGGATATTGATAATTAGTAGTTTATTTTGCAATTTAAATTGAAAAATTTTAAATTTTCATCTGAAGTATAAATTTTGAATGTGCACGCATATAAAAAAATAAAGATATCATACTTAGTGATAAGAAAAACGCTTCAACGTTTCCATAAAAATCAGTTGACCTTAGGGTGATCCAAAATTTAATTTTTTAATTTTTATTTTTTTTAAAGTTCGAAAGTTTTTCATTGAAATAAAAACCATTCCGCACCAG
>FIZR01002139.1:0-13156 GCA_900060175.1 Ferrisia virgata
CAAGCTGCAATTATACTGAATACGAAAAAAATTCGACGTCTTTTTTACCACAGCCACCACCCCCCCCCCCCACATTTTCGTCTATGGCACTTATAAAATAAAATTTTGAAGAAAAAAATATGTGATAGAGAGGTTAAGTACGTATCCAAGAAGCACGGTTTCAAAATTGTACCAAAGCAGTATCCTTATTTCAAAACAAAATATATAATTTTAAAAAGGTCATTACGGGGTAAATTATGGGTGGAGGGGGATTTTGGTTTTTTCAGAGAAGCCTCTTATATATATCAACAACATGACAAAAAATTGCGCAAATCAATGAATTAGCGTCTTTAAAAAAAATAAAATGTATTTTTTTTTTTAATGCCTTCTTTAAAAACCAGTAAGGTTGTAGGTCCGAAAGTTTGGTCAACATGTATCTCGTTAGGATGCATCTACCGTCAAAGTATAATCTCGAACTTACACCAGGGCAAATTTACCTATGCTTATCCTCCTATAGCCTTTTTTCGAATTCAAAACTTTTTAATGTCACAATTTTGGGAAATTTAAAAACGTACTTCCATTGAGTAAATTTTACATTTATTATTTTTCTAATATAAAAACGTAACTTTATAGTCCGTTCAAATTTGATTCAGTCCTCACCTCTACAAACATGATTATTATAAACTAATCAGATTGCTAGAAATCCAATATCAAGCAGATTTCTAGTAATTTCATTAGTTTATTGCATATTGTTTACTTTTTCTTTCTGATAAATAGGACTTGACTAGAGCTCAAATGTTCTTTATCGTTTATGGCTAAGACAGTCATAAATGATCTTTTAGAATCAAAAAACAATTTTTAATCATTAATTTTTTTATTTATGACGAATCAGTACATTAAAATTATGTTTTCTTCAGTGACAGAAAAAAGATAAAATTAGCTGAAAATTTGAAGAAAAAAAGAATATAAAAAAAAAGTTTTATTTTGTTATTATTATCATGAAAAAAAAAAATTAAAAACACAATTTCACCTTCAATTCGCTAATAATTATTAATTTTAGGAATGAAATGTGTGAAAATGATACAGTAACTTTACTCAAAAAAAGTTTAAAGAAAATTTGGAAAAAATTATTCAGCTAATCTTCAATATTTCTGTGTGCATTTTATAATTTTGTCTTCATCTTGATAAATGAAATGTACCCTTCTACCTCTACCTCCTCTTTCCTACTTCCCATCTTTTTACTGTTATGAAAAAAATATTTGGAATAAGATGTTTTTTCACTAAACAGGGTGGTACTTCATGTTGTTTTAATTTTGTTATATGCATTTCTAAAAATTATTAAATTGTTAGAAATTCCTCTGATGAGTTAAGGAAAGAATGTACATCATCAAGTAAAAAATTAAAACCGTATGAATTTTTGAAAATATTATCAAGCTCAATATCCACGATATTAATTAAAATTGCTTCATAATTAAAATATTTAAATTAAAAAAAAATTGTAAGTAGATGAAAAAATTTTCTCAATAGGCACCTACTTGATATTTTTTCATTTTATTACCTAACTATGCCTAAATTTTTTTATTAAACATGAGAAAATTATTTATATAAATTTTCAGTTGTTTTATTTTCTGTTTGGACAAATTAATTTTGATAAATTTCAATAATGTTATCGTATTTTTTTTTTTTTTTTAATATATTCTATCTGAAAATTTAATTTATAATTTAAAAAAGAAAAGATAATTTTACGCATCGAGTTTAAATTTAAAAAATAGGATAATTTGCCGTCTTTAGTACCACTAATTAATACAATAAGCTTAGATTACACGTTATACTCGTAATGATCTTCTAATTATTATTACAAAGATAAGTTTTTTTTTAACAAAAATGTTAATTTATTCATCGTTTGTTCATTTTAAAATGGTCTCGAATGGATCCGATGTATTTTATTAATATCAAATATTATCGTGCCATTTACATTGGAGACATAACATAATGTATAAATCATAATTATTTTTTTTTCTTTAAATTCTTATTAAATAGAAAATCTAGTCTAATTTAAATGTTCGATGATTCGTACGATAACGTTGCGTTGTTCGATATTATTAATTTTAAATATTACTCGTATATTTAAAAAGAAGTTACACATCGGAGTCTTTGTTCGAAAATTGAAATGTGTCAACGATTTCCTAAACAATCTCATATTACTCGTTGATATCGGAATAGAATAATTAATAACGTTAAGGTATACGGGCAGTTTCTAAAACTGTGTAACTTTCGTTTATTTAATAATTTTTTTTTTAGTATCATGCGTGTAATATTTTCTCGTGTAGTTGTAGAAAATCTATTTGTAAATATTCTATGGTTATGTTACCATTAAACAAACTATTTTTTTTCATTTTTTTTTTTTTTTTTTTTTTTATATATATAAATCGAAATTTATTTATACAAAGTCCAAGATCGTGCGTCTATTTTACTGTGTAACATTTGTGTAAAAACAGCGGATATTCCCAGTTTTAAATAATCGACATTCTTCTCATTATTATGATTTTTGTTTTTGTACCAGTTTTTTTGTACACTTTTTTTGCCTTTTATATTATTGTATTCGATATGTGTAATTTTTTTGTACCGAATTTCGTTTCACATTGTGATATTATTTATACGTAATTAATCATGTAAATAAAAATTTGTACCTATTATTTTTTGGTTTGTATAAGTCACTTGATGAAATATTTTTCATTTTTAAAAAGCATCGCTTTACGTTGCTTTTTCTGTTTGATTTTCGTGAAATATTGGAGATTATGAGAATGACACTCTGTCTTAATATGTTGTTGGAGAAGAGATTGATTCTGGAGTAAGTATTTGAAATTCCACAATGGATCATTTACCATTCTTACCAAATCTGCCTATTGAATATCAGCCCTCTAGTTAAATTTAGGAGGAAAAAAGGTGCATGTGGGACCATCTTGAAAAATGTTTAAAACTGCGCAAAAAGCCACCAAATTTATTGAAATAATTTTGATACTTGGTATCGGTAAGGCATGGGCAGAGATGGGGAGTATTACGTGAGGGGTGGGATGCTTCAACATCGTCTTCTAGTGTTGAGTTAGCCCTCCACATGCTTTCTAGAAAATTTATCAATTACCAGGAATAGTTTGGGAGGTCAAAAATACACATTTTTGGACCTTTCACACTTGGTATTTCGCAAATTTTCGTCCTCGCTCGCACAAGCCATACTTGGAAATTTTGGAAACAAAATACCATTATAAAATGTGTGCTATTTTTCAGAAGAAAAATTTCCGTAAAAAATTTATTTATAAAGAACGTAATCTTCTAGAAAAATTTACTCAGTTTGGTGTGTTTTCTCTGAATTAGTTTAATATTTCACCAAAAACAACTTTTTGGTGAAATTATGGTAATTTTTTTCGAAAAAAAAAAAGATTTGGAACACACATTAAAAAAAAATTAAACTACTTGCAGAAGGTGTACTGGTGCCAAGTGGTACAAAGGGGTTGGGTATCTTATTATTTTGAATTTTTTTTTAATTGTATACTTATAAGAGCTTTTTCAAAAATTTAGAGCAAAAATTTTGTTTTTTTTTACATTATTCAAAAAAATTTTTTACTGGAAATACTTCACCACATAAGCTACACTTGGACGCAAACCGGACATTTTCAACATTTTCGGATAAAAAATCGAAAATTTTCGAAATGACCTGAAATTTTTAGAAAAAAATTTTCAAGTTTTAAAATGTTGAAAGTTGCCTGATAAGTTGAAACACTCCACGGTTTGTTCCAATCAAGATGGAAACTCATATTTACAGGGTTTGTAACACAAATTCCCATTGACAAAACGTATTTGTTTCACTTAATTTCATTGAAATTCTGAGAATTAAGCAAGATGATAATGAGAAGCATAAAAATTGGGATGTGAATGTTACTGAAATGGTTTGACAAAAGTAAAGACAAAAATAATCAGGCATTGAAAGGATATTTTAGTTCACGAAAGATCATTTTCAGTTCCTTCTCGATTGAAGGGAACTGAAGTCTTCTAAAAGTGTTCTGCAGTCTCTTTAAGGGGGTTTGAAACCTCATTAAGGGGTCTGGAAGTCTCTAAGAGGGGCCTGGAGGCTATTGAAGGGGGTCTGAGGTCTTTTTAAGCTGCTCTGGTCTATGGAAGAGGTCTGAAGACTATTGAAAGGGGTCTGAAGTCTCTGAAGGGAGTCAAGAGGCTATTGAACAGGATCCGAAGTCTTTTTAAACAGTGTTCCAAAGTTTCTGAATGGGGTGAAATCTTTTTAAGGGGTTCTGAAGTCTCTGTAACAGTTATGGAGACTATTCAAGAAGTCTGAAGTCTTTTTAACGGGTTTTGAAAGCTATTGAAGGCGGTCTGAGCCTTTTTAAGGAAGTCTGAAGGCTATTGAAGGGGCTATGAAGTATCTTTAAGGGGTTCAGAAAGTTATTAAAAGGAGTCCGAAGTATTTTTAAAGGGATTTGAAGGCTATTGAAGGGGTTCCGAAGTCTCTGGAGGGAATCTGGAGGCTATTGAACAGGGCTCGAAGTCTTTTTAAGGTGATCCAAAGTTTCTGAAAGGGGTAAAATCTTTTTAAGGAGTTCTGCAGCATCGGTAAAGGTTCTGAGGGCTATTGAAGGGGTTCTAAGTCTTTTTAGGGGCTTTTGAAGGTTATTGAAGAGGTTCTGAAGTATCTGGACAGGGTCGGGAGGCTATTAAATGGGGCCAGAAGTGTTTTTAAGGCATTCTTAATTCTTTAAAAAGGGTTCTGAAGTCTTTTTAACGGGTTCTGAAAGTGAAGGGGGTGTGAAGTCTTTTTGAAGGATTTTGAAGGCTATTGAAGGGGTTTTAAAGTCTCTGGAAGGGGTTATGGAGTCTTTTTAAGGGGATCTTGAGGATATATTAGGAGGTTTTAAGTCTTTTAAAGGTGTTCTGAAGTCTCTGCGTAAGATCTGGAAGCTATTCGGGTGGCTCTGAAGTCCGTTCAACGGGTTCTGCAGTCTCTTGAAAGGAGTCTGGAGGCTATTGAAGAAGGGTCTGAAGTATTTTTAAAGGGTTTTGAAGTCTCTGTAAGGGGTCTGGTTGCTATTACAGGTGGCCTGGAGTCTTTTCAAGGGGGGTTAAAGGCCGTTGAAGGGTTTCTGAAGTCTTTTTAATGGGGTTTGAAGTCTCTGTAAGAGGTCTGGAGGCTAGTGAAGTGGATCTGGAGTCTTTTTAGGAGGTTTTGAAGACCATCGAATGATTTCTGAAGTCTCTTCAAAGGGTTTTGAAATCTATTGAAGGGGGTCTGAAGTATTTTCAGGAGATTCTGAAATTTTATCTACGGGTCCGGAAGTCTTCGGAAGGGGTCCGGGTACTTTTCATGCGGTTTGGAAGTCTCTTGGAGGAGTATGAAGGCTCTTGAAGGGAATTTTTTTGAACCAAAGAGAAAGACAAGTAACCCCTTACTTACTGAAAGTATTAATATTCTGCAGTGCTAGCTTGTGAGAAAGTTGCGGAGTACAAAATATTCAGTGTTTAAAGTTTTGAAACTTTTATTTGAGAATTTTTTTATAGCTTTCTATATTTTGGACACTTTTGATAACTGGTTGCCCACTACTGAATTGTTTAAAAAATTCAAAAATTCAAAAAACCCATTTTCACGGATGCTATCATAATATTGAATCAAAACATATACTTCCTGTTTGTTTTTTTTTTTTTTTTTTATTTAGAGAGAATATGAAATTTTTTTCCTAATGCAATTTAAATTATTTCGACGACTAGAACTAGTAAAAAATGGGTGGGATACTCCGATCACTCCTCTTCCCCTCTCCACAAATATAAGCCGACTCAGAGAATCTCAACGATTTTGGTAAGTATCACGCCGAATAAATGATTTTTATCAGGGGGGGGGGGATTATAAATGAAAAAAACCATCTGGTGGTATTCCTAATTACAGATTTTGTTGTAACTCCCTCCTTTCGTCCCTTCGTTACACTGAAAATTCACCTAAAAATTTTTTTTCAAGGGCCAGAATTGAAAAAATAAAAATTTTTGTCGAGTGAAAAATGAAGGCGGTTCATCATCTTGAGTATTGGCGAAGGGTAGGTCAATGTTAATTTCTTATCGTCTGATCGTATCCGGGTATCATATGAGCGGAAAATTAAATCAATGTATTCAGTAGGTACCTACCCATCTATATTGATAATTTTCTTTTCCAAATGTTTGCCCATGAAAAAAAAGTCAGAGTACTGTTTGAACCCACACCGAAATATTTATGTAAACATCAAAGCTAATCTACCGGTTCGATTGAATTCCAGTTTGTAAAAGTTACACTGCGCCCAGTTGAGTGCAAGTGGTCAACCCAGCTCGTGGTAATGATCGCGTACCACTACGAACGATTCGTCTCTTACGTGAGGAATAAAGTTGATTTGGGCAGGTATCAATATAGCAAGAGTACAGCGAGTATAGGTGTGTGTGCGTTAGATTTTGCGGCTTGTGCCGTGGGCGATCGGGCAAAAACATTTGCAAATTTCAAGGTCAAATGAAAACCGTTCCGTGGTTTATTTACAATTCGATGTTGTTGCGGTGAAATGAGCTTGTATTAATTTCGACGAATGATATATCTAATTTATTCGTGTAAGCGATGCGGTGTTTTTTTTTTTCTCCTTCTTCACGCGATATAAAATATTGAAAAGGAGATGCTGGTATCGCTGATATGATGATGATGATGATGATGATGATGATGATGGTGGTACATGTACCTACTGGTTCAGACTGCTAGCTGATGTATGCTCAGTGTGCTTGAGTGTGCATTTTAGTCGAAATGAAAATAAGAATTGGTGAAATTCCTTGAAGTAGATCATGGTCGTCTTTGAAATCGTTATTGTTGAATACTTAAGTATACGTAAATGTTGTTTAATGCTGGTTTTGATGAGAGTTTTGATCGTCGCTCGTTGCCCATGATGGGAGTCTCGTTTTCGTACGCGTATCTCTCTCTACCTATACAATTGCAGATCATTCTGCTGGTACAAGTTTCGTAGAATTGTGCAACAAAGAATGTTTTCAATCGTGTTTTTTTTTTCATTTCTTTTTTGTTTTTTTTTTTTTGCG
This sequence comes from Ferrisia virgata, assembly GCA_900060175.1. NCBI lineage: Eukaryota > Metazoa > Arthropoda > Insecta > Hemiptera > Pseudococcidae > Ferrisia > Ferrisia virgata. The sequence continues at coordinate 7,081 of FIZR01002139.1, forward strand.
CAGAAATCGAACTCGTGCCAAATTTATATTTATATACTTATACGATTTTTAATATAGGTACATATATTAAACTAAGTAGATTTTGAAATTTCTCGAAGTGTGATTTTCAAATACATGCAACATATCTTAACCTATACTTAGCACGTACGTGGCTAACCAATGACTTTTAGGTTTTTATTCGAATAAAACAGGAATTTTTTTTACTCCTTTTTGTGAAACGTCGAACGGTCGAAAGCATTTTATTTGAGAGATAAAATATTTTTTTTTTCAAATCAAGAAAGAAAATTTAATCGCATTTGTTTATTTTGCCCAAATATTTGCAATACCTTAAGGTAATCTACTTTTAATGTTGCAGGAGCAAAAAAACTCGCCTGATTTTAAATCTTTGCGTATCCCTTACACCTTTTGTGTTACAGCAATTACATTAGGTACTGCTCAACGAATATCAATTTAAATCAAATTATTATTTTAGAAATAGTTACAAAATATGATTTAGTAAATCAATAGCTGAGATACATCTTGATTTCTGTGAAATATTACAATCATGAGAATTTTTTCCTAATCAGCATTTCGGGTAGGAAGAGTTCAATGGGGCTAAAAAGTCGAAACCCGCAAAAGGCGTACATCTAGGGTTCCTACTTAATGTACGTACCTAATTTCAAGTTCCTATCTCAATTTGGAGGAGAGTTATGTGACAAAGAAACTCAAAAAATGAAAAAAAGGGGAAAAATCGGTCAAAGAATTACTTTTTTGGCACTGTGAGGAGGTGCAATGGAGCTAAAAAGTCAAAATCCTAAAAAGGCACATCTAAGACTCCAGCTAAATGTACATACCAAATTTCAAGTTCCTAGCTTGATTTGGTGGGGAGAAGGGGGAGGGACATCCCTATTTCAAAGTTAAAAAGAGTAAAAAACCTCATATCTCACCTCCTAATTGAGCTAGGAGGTTGATTTTTGGATATGCTATATAGCATTTGATTCTCTATCAATTAGCTTAAAAAAAGGCAATTTTTGTGTTTTTGATCCCCCAGCACCCCCTCCCCCAAAATGGGGCATAACTGAATTTTTACCCAAATTTATTACCACTCATATATATCTAATTCGCCAATACACTGAGCCGGTCTGTATCAAGCGGAGTAAATGATTTTAAAGTTCGGGAAAAAAATAAAATAAATATCTGACATGGCTAAAAATCTTCTTAATGGTCTTCTAGAACCCCTAAATGGATTTTGGTGATTCCCCCCCCCCCCCGTCGCTTTATTCGCCGTTGGTCGATAGACTGTAATAGCCTTAATCTGAGTGTTAAAAGCGATCTGACGATTGATCCGAATCTAAAGCATAAAAAAAATATAGCTGGGGTGCCATTTTTAGCCTCCCCCCTCTACTGTAGGAACCGCTTCCTTTCTTTAATCACGCAGTACTTCGGCTCTAATAATCGTATTTTGATTTTTTTCCAGCTTAAATTATAGCCCAATGAGTTTTAGGCACATTTTTTGCCATGTGGAAAATTTCGAAAAATCGTCCCCCGGTGCATTAATTTTCCAAAAAAAAAAAAAAAAAAAAAAAAAAAAAAGGGTTAAAAAAATAACGATAATAAATTAAGCCTGTCGTTTGAAAGATTTTTGAAACAGCAAAATGAGTCAATGTGGGTAGAATGCCATTTTTCAAAACCACCCCCTTTACCCCTAGGACCCATCCCCCTTTTTACATAAATCAAATAACTCATGTTTTATGCGTCCAATTTGAATTTGAAAATCGTTGAGAAAGGTTCTGTCTTTCTGTCAGAAATTGGTTAATATTGGAATGTTAAAAATTTTTTAGAGATTCTAAAAATGGCAAAATTGGGATAAAAATTGATAAATTTGAGACTACGCAAAAATGAAAAGATATTCAAATTGTATATTTATGGAACGAAAAAGGGAGTACTCTGAGATATTTTTTCTTGAACAGTGGTAAGAAGGGTACTGCTAGGTATTGGAGTGAATAGCTGCTGAAACCACAAAGAGGCACATCTACGACCTACACTAAATCTACATACACAAATTTCAACTCAATTAGGAGGGGTGATATGCGTGGGGCAAACTCAAAAAATAAGAAAACCCGCCCAAAAAAAACACCTTTTTGAGGCTATGAGAAGGTGTAACAGGATTGAAAGGTTGAAATCGCTTTGGGATGCATTTTTCCAAATCAGCATTAAGGGTAGGTACGGTTTAATGGGATTAAAAAGTCAAAAGCCCCAAAAGGCACATAGGGTCCTCACTCACTGTACATACTTTCCTAGCCCAATTTGTAGGGGAATTATGCGAGGAAAAAATATTAAAAATTAAAAAAATTTACCAAAAAAACACCAGAGCTGTGAGGAGGTGTCAAAACCCCTAAAAGGCACATTCAAGGTTCGTATTGAATGTACATATCTAATTTCAAGTTCCCAGCTCAGTTTGGAGGGGAGTTATGCGAGGAACAAACTCAAAAAATAGAAAAAAACGACATAAAGACCAAATATTTGTGTCTGTGAAGGGGTGAAATGGGGCTGTAAAGTCTAAATCCCAAAAACATACAACTAGGGTCCGTATTGAATATACACACGTGATTTCAAGGTCATAGCTCAAATTGGAGGCGAGTTTTGCGAGGAATAAACTTAAAAAACAAAAAAATGAGAAAATCTGACCAAAAAGCCACATTTTCGGATGTGCGAGGAGGTAGGTGGAACGGAACTGAAAAGCAGGTACCCCCCCCCCTCCGTAAGGCACATCTAGAGCCTTTACTGAATGTACATTTCAAATGTCAACTTCCTAGCTAATTTTGGGGAGGAGATAGGGGAGGAACAGCCCTTTTTCAAGGTCAAAAAGGGTAAAAACACTCTTATCTTCCTTCCTAATTGACCTATGTAGTTGATTTTTGGATATGTTATACAACTTTGGATTCTCTATCGATTGACTCAAAAAAGAACAATTTTTGTATTCTTGGATCCTCAACACTCCCTCCCCCAAAATGGGGCATATCTAATCCACCGCCAAATTGAGCTGATTTACCGGATTGAAGCGATTTTGGTCAGTACTGAGCAGAGTAAATGATTTTAATGTCCGAAAAAAATATATATAAAATAAAAATGAATCCCCAACATGGCCAAAAATTGTCTTTATGGCCTTCTAGGATCCCAACACGGATTTTGTTGGTATTGCCCCTCCCAACTCTTGTTGGTTAATAGATTGTAAATAGCCCGGTTTTTATTGACAAATGATGGTATAGAAAATCAGGCTAAAAACTCAATTCCTACGGTTTGTTTTAGAGTGAAATGTCTGAGTGAAGTGGGGGGGGGGGCAAGCTTTAGAAAAAAAGGAAAAATCCACCAATTACAAAGTATAAAAATGTGCGAATGCCCCCTCCTTTATTTTCGCCTTTGGGTACATCCCAAAAATGATTCATCTGCACGTGCTTCTCATCCCCTTATGCACAGAAAGTTGCATAATCATTCATTTGTAGGATTAAATTTCTTTTCAAGAGTCAACTTTTACAAATATATAACGATTTCAATAACATATTTTTTTTGACGATTATTTCTATTCTTATTTTATTTTCTTCTTACCCTAAGGCAACAGAAACAAGGCACTGGCTCAACCAGGGTGACCTGTAGAGATGAGCAATTAATCGAAAACGTTGAAAAAATTGTGTTTTTTTCAACCTGTAATGGGATAAGTTAGTGCTGGCGAGTCGAGACCCTCAAAAGGCCCACCCTGGATACTACTATCAACCACCTTTCAAGTTGCAACCCTTTAGGTGAATTAGTACGACCTGTAGAGACGAGTAATCGTCGAAATATTCATAAAATGGTCCAAATGGACTGATTTTTTGGGCTGTAATCGACGTAGATAGTTCATTTTAAGATATGTTGTAGCTCTTTCGATTTCCTATCGATTGGCGGTGAAACTTTTTCACTTTTCAAATTTTCACCCCCTCTTACCCCCATTTCTAAAAATGGACCTCTCCCAATTTGGACCATTAGCCGTCGAAACTTCAATAAAAAAATACTGTCGGCGAGTTTTGGCGAAATTTTTAATTTCAAAAATTTTGGCCGGTGTGAGACGAAGTAATTAATTTTTAATCAAAAAATATCAGACAAAACGATTGTAACAGTCAGGGTCAGGGTCAGGGTCAGGGGTTTGTTTGGAAATGCTGACTAAAAGTCAAAAGCGCAGAATGTTTAGCAAAGTTTGCAGATTCATGTTTACTCTCGAACTATTCCCATCGATCACACCGACAAAGGTATTCTTACAATGCCTAGTATCTAGATCATCTTCTGGCAGTGTACTGTATTTGTGTTTTCATTATTACGAGCACTATAACGTGCCAATAGCATACGTCGGACAATTACGAAACACGAGAAAAATGACGAATACGAATGTTATATATTTTGTTAACCAACCAGGTAACCAGTCGATGTCGATGGGTCGTAATAATTGATTACCAAACATGTATCACTGTACTGATAACGAACAATTCTACGAAGTCATCAATTTTAATTACTGACTATAACGAAATAGGTACAGTAGGTATGTGGTACCTGTGCTGTGCACCTATTTCATCGGTGCAGCGCATAATTTACTCATGATGCGGAAAATTTGTTTAGTATGTGTACAATGGGAGATGAAGTGCCAACTGCGCCACTGTACACGTACGTACCAGTCTACGAGTACGTATACCACACCATAGATGGATAGGTACTTCACTTAGGTAGGTACCTAACCTATCAATACTCGTCAACATCGTTATTATCATCATTTACCTTTACCTGTACACCGGTCCGAATGAAAACAAACCAACAACAAACGCAACAACGTAAACGTAAATAAATAAATAAATAAAATAAATTGACCGATATATAAAAATCGAAGTATGTCTATTCGTCTGTATTACTTCCCGTTAAATTAGAACTACATTCGATATATTTCCGTATTACTTAGTATTTTAGATGAACGATGGAACCGGTTCATTTAATGAGGAATGGAAATTCCCTGTTTGAATTCGTACACACAAACGTAACGAATACGTAATTACACACGCACACCAACCGAAGCAATCGGCGGCTTACGTAGCGGTTAAACCAGTAAAAATGCGAATGGGCTTGTACGAAAGGTGCGCGGACAAGAGGAGTACAAGACTAGTTCGAGTGTCAAGCTGTACCAGGTACGGCGGCTTCATCCAGCAACCATTGAGGTCGATTCCTCTCTCCTCTCCGATCGCCGAGCCATCGAGCTTGTTATTCTGTTTGACGGTGTTGATGATGTTTGAATCATACATATATCCATTCTCTTGGAGTCCATCCTGCGTTTGTTCGTTCGTTCGTAGTAATTTTTTTTTTCTCTTTCTCTCTCTTTCTTCTATTTTCAAACTCTACGTACTGTAAGGTGAGCCTATAAGCCATGTCCAAGGTACCCAAAACTATCCATAAATACTCTCCAACATTAGGTTTATATGATGATGTAGCTATCGAGCATGGTATTTTGTCATCCTTGCGGAATACATAAAGAGGTCCGAATTCAAAGAAAGCATTTCGTCGTCTATTGTACTTACGAGTAGGTTAAAAAAAAAAAAAAAGTGACACAGGTACCCATTGAAATTGAAGTAAAAAAAAAAGAAGTACCATGTTGAACAGGTTGAATCGAGTTTATACATAAAAACTACCTAGTGTGTTTCACATCGTACCCAATATCCACGGTTGCAATTTTTTTCTCGATACGTGATCGACAATTATTCCACAATTGATGCATCTTTATCATTCATTTCCATCGACCATATACATATACCAGATTACATTATTCTCTTTAACATAATCGCTCTGCTTTCTCGTATCATTGTTTTTTTCTTTCTTTTTTCGCCCATTAATTTCAATCCATTCGAATGTCAAATTAGAAAATCCGTCGGTGAATTTTGTTGATCGACGATTCAATTACCCACCAGAGCATGTACATTACATACAATGTACAAGTATGTATGTGTATGTATATGGTGGATCCTTGAAAGAACCATGAGTTGTAAAAAAAAAAAAAAAAAAAAAATACTGGTCAAATTTTTTACAA
>FIZR01002143.1:0-11289 GCA_900060175.1 Ferrisia virgata
CTAATGTAGAAAATCGTGAATGTACACACACTAGGTCGATTGATGAGCCATTACTATGGAAATTTTTTATTTTTGGTAAAATGTGTACACGAGATGTAGTATAAATATTTGATATTAAAACGAGACAGAAGACAATCGAATTTGGAAAAATAAACGAAAGTTTCGATAAAGCTGGACAAATTTTTTTCTAGTGAGAACGTATCCACTTAATGAGAAAGCAAACGAATTTTAAGGGGAAAATTTGATAGAGAGTTAGAGAAAAAAGAGAAAGAAGTTGAATTTTGAAAGAGCCAGCATGCTTCTGAAGACCTCAGATGAAAATATTTCATCGGAATGAAAAAATATGCTCTTTTAATTTTTTTTTGGTAATGTTCTTTCACAACTTCAAATGAACAAAACTTTATATCTAAGAAAGATAGAGGGGTGGGGCTGTCGCCATTGAAAAAGTTGATCTTTTTTCATTCAAAAACACCTTTAATAACGATAGGTTATGAGAACAAATTTTCGATATTTTTGAAAAAAAATAGTGAAAATTGCACATTTTTGAACAGGGTTTTTTGATTATTTCAATTGTTACGCGCCCAACCAATAACGTATCTAGAAAAATGACTACATCATTATATTCCACACAAAATTCTCTCTCTTCTGATTCAACCCCCAGCATTCTTATCTATAATGGTTCTTCCGAAAAATAAATTTGAATGTGCGGAATAAATTTCGAGAAAAAATAGTTTTTCAAATTAGTATATCTGAGCTCCTTTAATCTGGAGGTCAGGCAAACACACATACATAGACTCGGTATGTGCTGCATAGTTACTGGTTGAAGGGGATCCTTATTGAGACGGGACACCATGTATATGCTATGTACATATAGCTTTGATGACTTTTGAAAACTATATGTATCGAAATTACCACCATGTATACGAAGTAATGGTTTCATTTTTCAATCGCGTGAAATTGAATAGTGAAAAAAAAAAGAAAAAAGAAAAATCAACCGAGAAATAATTCCATCGTCGTTATCTGGCATCGGTCCACGAATTGTCGCGTTAACGAATACGAATTATTCAGCTTTGACGGATTTTCCTTTGTTTGAGTGACAAGCATTTCCGTCGTCGTATTCAATTTTACTGTACGCGTTCGTTGCTGTATAGGTCGTCGGCGGCGTTTGGCTATTAGGGATTTTAAACGTCAGACTGGATTAGGAAAATGCTAAATGTACGAAAAAAAAAAAAAAAAATCAATTTTTACCAGAATTAAGCTGTATTGGGCGTACTGTGCAAAAGGAGAGGGGGAGTTACCCCGACGATCATTCTGTAACGAAAAGTAATTCGGTGGTCATTTTTTTTCCAATGGCGATGGCGCGGCGATAAATTGGTATTTTAATGGTTAAGTTGAAGCGAATGACAAATTAGACTTTGTTTATACCTTGTGACGTCGTTTTATTACTGTGACGTTCGAATAATTACTACTTTTTAAAAGCGTTTTTCCAGTGTTTTTCGCTAGTATCGTACGAGTTATTTGAATTGCCGGGTATTTTATTCCCGCTAAATGTACATAACGAATTCCAAGTCTGTAGCTTAATTTTCAGGCGAGATATGGGAAAGACGAATTCGAAAAATTACAATAACCTTCCTAAGAACTGTTTTTTTGGAGCTGTGAAGGGATGAGTAATGGGGTTGAAAAGTCTAAACCTTCGCATAACTGCAGTTTTTTTAGCCTGATTTTTCATGTCATAGTGTCAAGGAAAACCAGGCTATTACCATCCATCGACCTATGGTGGATGAGGAGGGGGGATACCAACAAATCCGTTTTGGGGTGTTACAGATGATTAAGACCATTTTTGGTCATGTCAGATATTTATTTTTATTACTTTATTTTTATTCTTCCCGAAACTAAAAATCATTCGCTCAGTTTGATATCGACTAAAATCAGTAAAATTTGGGCAGTATAGGCTTGAATTGGGGAAAAATTTGATATTTTTGAGAGCAGATGACCCTGGATTAAAATTCAGTTAAGCCCAAATTTGAGGTAGGGGGATCTGAGAAGCTAAAATGGAAAAAATTATTTGTTATTAAATCAATCGATTAACAATTCCAAATTGTACAACATATCCAAAAATCATTCTTCTAGGTCAATTAGATGGGGAGATAGAGTCGATTTTCTCCATTTTAACATTGAGAAAAGGCTGCCCTACACGTATTTTCCGTCCAAATTGAGCTAGGAAATTGAAATTTGGTATGTAGTAAGGGTCGTAGACGTGCTTTTTGAGGGCTTCCAGTTTTCAGTTTCATTGCACTTCCCCCTCATAGTCACAAAAAAGTGGTTTTTGGTTGGGATTTGTTTTTTCTTTTTTTTTGAGTTGATTCTTCACATAACTTTCTCCTCACTTGATCTAGATGGTTGAAATTAGATGTACAGATTTAGTATAGGTCGTAAATGTGTCTTTTGGAGTTTCAAATATTTACTCTATACTCCTACCAGTGTTGAAGAAAATACATCCTAGAGCGCACCTTTTAGGCTCGAATTTTTGCTTATCTGCTGGGATCCCAGAACACCTTTGCAGATTTTCAAGTCAAAACGAAGTCAAAATCCAGTTACATCCATCGAAATTAACTACTTTTCCGTATAAAAGTGTAGTTAAAATTAGTCTCGATCTCAAATAAAACACACGTGAAATAATTAGATACGTGCTTTAATTTAAAAAGGAAAAACATATTGAGTATTATTCGAATTTTGTTGTCGTCGTGGTTGTTGTTATTTTTTTTTCAAGTTGTACTCAATTTACCATTTATATAAATTCGATGATTTTGAAAAATTCTTTAAAAACAAAAACTAAAAAATTACTTGACAACAAAGCAGATATCCCAATTACAGATCCGATGACAGGATCGAACGTATCATAATTAATTCCTTCTGTTTTTCCTCCTCCTTCTGTCTTTTTTGACTTTTTGAGTAGTGGTAGAAGGTGTTGTGACGGTAGTAGAACGATTCACATACACGTCATAACGTAACGTGAAAAAAAATCCAGCGTCCGGGTACCTCATGTCGTATTTCCAACACCAATCGAATATTCTGAATGACCCATCGTTTACTCTGGGGACCGAGAACAGAGAGACAGAGAAAAAAAAAACAACATTAAATTACATCGAGTGCTGAAAGTTTTTACCGTATAGTCATATTGGAAATTTATTCACGTCGGTTTAATCGTTTCTAGTTCGGTTTCGTTGAACTTGCGTCTCTGTCTGTAGACCAAAAACACCATGTACGATGTTCCTGTTGGAATCGATAATATAATATTATTGGAATAAAAAATAAAACCGAGTATTTCGATGCTGTGTGAACATATCCGCGATGTAAGTCTGGTACTTATACGTATTTACCATTGGTATAAGGTTCTAAGGGCACATTGTAAGGAATTACTCGTTTCCCAGTTCGTAATCTTCTTCCTGCTATATTTACCAAGATCCAGTGTACGTATTCTTTATAATAAGAGGTTTGATTTGCGTTTACATCGAAGTCTGTCACTGAAGTTGCATACAAGAAATTATTAAGTATACCTTGATGGTTTAAAATCGAACTGATACCGAAGGACAAATAAGCTATACGTACAAACCATCGCAACAGTGTAATAGCCCAAAGATAGACCATTATAATACATGTATGGAGCTTTTTGACAATCTTCGTGACTCAATATTTGTCCAGGACGTCCTCTTATGTAATGTATGGGAAATTTGACCTGTAATGGTGGATATCGTTTTATAATGCATTTGCTTCGATGTGAATAAAAGCCCACGCAAGGTACTTACAAACATCGTATCTCTTGGTCCAGCTGCAAATACATTAGGTACTATTTTCCTCTGCTCCATTAAATACTCCATGGTTTTTTGTAGAAATGGTCCTGTTGGACCAGTGTATGGGGTGGTATTTCGAGGCCAAAAAGTCATATGTACTCGACGACGGCTACTCACGTAAATTGGATAAAACACCAATATTAAAAAAATGAAAATTTTTCGCGCCATGTTATTTTTATTTTATTTTTTTTTTAATTCAATGTTCACTTCGGAACACACGTGTCTAACATTGGCGTATATATTTAGGGTAAAAATTGGCTCTTCAAATGAACCAGAGGAAATAATATTGATTAGATATTAATTTTTTTCAATAACAGATTGATTTTAAATTGCATAAAAAAATCACGAAGGTAAGGTAGATGGTTTTGGCATTATGTTGATATCATCGAACTTATTACTTTGGTTGAAAAAAAAAATCCACGCTAAATCGAACAATTAAATACACCCGAGCTAACATCTATAACGCGATTTTTAAACTATACCATTTAAAATTTCAAACATTTTTGATATCGTATCAGACCAATAGATGAGATATGAATAGCTGACGAAGGAAACGCTGCGAATATCGTGTACCAAGAGTTTTAGTCTAATATGGAATTTTTTAAACTTAACAATTTTTTCTGATACGCGATTATTACTTTGATAAGGAAGTTTCGTTTTATATTTTTCAACGAGTTACGAAGCACGTATAAGATCGTCTATGTGTAGGTATTATTTAAATAATGACGTGATCAAATTTTAAGGGAGTTTTGTCGAAATTATCAGAAGAAATTCCAACCAAGGCGGAGTTAACGATCCATCTTGAGAATTTTAATTCGACCATTTTAACCGTTTTAATTTACAAGTTTGAAAAGTTTTCATGGTTGAAATTATTTTAATGCGGAATTCGACTCGGTTTTGGTGGTCACTAAAGATATTTTTAAGCATCCTCTTTCAGAAATCCCTGTTCTAATGAAATTCTAATGAACTTTTGGCTGAAAAGGAATTTATTTCGTGGTAGTCGTGTAGTGGTTTGGATTTCGAAGCACAATATACTCCGAGTCGAAGAAAAACTATGCAAAATTTACCAACAACAAGTATAATATTGTTATCGTCATTTTTGTTCGACCAGTGTTACAAAAAAAAATGCACAAAATTGTACGAGAAAATATTTCTAAAATCAGATTAATTTTCTCTCCTCGAATGAAACACAATCACATGTAAAAAAAAAATCTTTAAAACAAAAAATTCGTTATAATTGAAAAAAAACGAAAAAATTCGTATAAATTAAACTTAAATTTACGTTTCAATTTTAATCCATGGTTCGAAAGTAAACAGTGTCGTGGGTTCTGTTGTCGTTTCACCAGATTCGACGCTCTCGTAATAATAAGGATCTTGAGTAGTTTTTCCACCCGCGTATCTAGATTTATTACCAATATATTGCAGTTTCTTAGGCCTCGGTGTGTATAACACGGTGGTCCATCTTTGATAAACCATTTTATAATAATTAGCAGCAACCGGACCGCTGAGATTATACTTATAGACGAACCAGGATGATCTCCAATCTCGAATACCGGGTCTATATTTGCACAAAAAAAAAAAAAAAATTCCGGCGTCATTAAAAATTCAGCTATTGAAATATAAATTTAGAAAGGTACTTACATAAGATGTACTTCTTCGACGAAATATAGGTATTCCGGTTGCTCGTAAACAAGAAAAACGTAATAAGTTGGCCCTGCAAATAAACCATATTGTTGTTTGTCTCGTATATTTATATGCTACTTTTAAAAATATTTATCACCTTTATTGCGAGGTTCTTGGCCGATCTGATACTTCCTGATAACGTTTCCTTTTCTCAATTTACTCATAGGTATATTTACAACAACCCATTCGTCCCATTCTTGATAATACGTCGAGTTATCCACGTCAGGCATATCCGGACCTGTAAGAAAATAATTCGTTTATTATCTTCATTTGCGTTCGGAACGATGGTATACTATTTAGTTGGCTTAAACACGTACTCGCCATTATCATAGTGTACCAACGATTTTTACGAGCTTCCCATCTTACTTTGGGAGGTTTTAACGAAGCCATATCGACTCTAATTTCGTGTCCAGGACGAGGCGCAGCGCAATAATAAGTAAAACTGACCTGCACGTTGAAAATTTTATCCTAGTCAAAAAGTAAAGCCAACTTGATATTCTAAAATAAGTTACACGATCGCTTACCCTACATGTTGAATTAGGAACTGATTCGATCATATTGGGTATGATACGAGCCATCTTGAACATTTGACCTACGCTTTTGGTATGGCATACTGGAGACCACTGAAATTAACATAATCAGGGTATAAACCGAGCTCAAACTCGAGACGAGTCAACCATATACATAAACCATTATTTTACTTACGTAAATTGCTATAATCAACAGACATGCTAGTGTGAAAAATTTTTCGAGCATTTTAAACTTTTAGGTTTGTTGTGTGTGCGTGTGTGTGTGTGTTTTTTATAGGTCACCGAGGGTACATTTAGGGAATTTATGATAATCCTTATTCTTCTCTAATGGCAATAAACTAACGATAAAGAAACGACTTGAACGATCGTTATATTTACACCATAATTATCGCGCTAACACTTTGAAAATTTATAAATTATTTCACGAGCGGATTACGAATGACTTATTATAATGGTCGAGTGGTCGAGCCGAAGCTCGTATTTTCAATGGTTGATAGGCACCTGTAACTGATTACGTTACGATACCGATCTGTAATGGTGGTCGAGATTAGCCTGATCGTCAATCAGATAGATATGCCAGTGAAATAAATTTGAAATATTTTGAATGCGATAACAAGGTCGAAGTTGAGTGTTTTCAATTTCTTACATCATTTTTATTCGAAGCTTCGTGTAGAAAATAGTATTCCACTTCGTAGAAATCTGCTGCTTGCAATATTGAGCTTTTTTGATTGTGTAAGAAGTGAAATGAGATGCAGATAGATTATTAAAAAGTATTCGTAAAGGACATCGATTTATGTATCTGTTGAAATTATCATCTATCGGGACCTTTGCTGTGTACACTGAGCATACCTTTTGGGATGAGCAATTTTTTTTTTTTTTTTTTGTTTAGATATGATAAGGTAACAATAGTTGCAAAATTATTTCAAAAAATAATAATAATAACTTCAGCTTGTGTGCTCGATATTTTCAACTAGTAAAATTCACTTCAAGTTCAAAAATGCTCAAAAAATGGTAAAAAATTTTTTTGAAATTTTTTTTGAAAAATGTCAGTTTTTGCATTTTTTTTAATTTCTTAAAAAACAAAAAAGGAATTTTTTTTTGAATTCTTCTCCCCTGCTTGAAATGAATCAGTAATATTAGCTTTAGACAATACGGTGCAATATTTTAATTTTTCTATCCTCCTTGGATGCTTCTGGACGTATACAGATGTATTAAAACGTATCGAAAAATGAAAAATTTTTTCAAAGGTGTAAAAAAGATAAACGGTGTTTATTTTAATTAGATTTTGTTTTAAAAAACCAATTTTTTCATTTTTAACAACTTCATTTTGAAAATTTGAAAAATTACGTTTTTTGAAAGTCCTCAAAAATCGACTACAGTGGTTAAAATTTGAATATTGCGTTTAATCGTCTAAAATGGGTGTCTCATGTGTGAACGATGGGCGGAGGAAGGGGTATCTCGACACGTGAAAAAAAATCAAAAGTGATGAAAACTTGTTGATAATGATAATTTCGGGTGTAATATGTATAATTAATTATATTTGTAAAAAGCAATTTTTAAAAACCTTCATGATATTTCGCAATTTGAAAAAAATGAGTAAAGGGGCTAAAATTTTTATCATACTATAATTCTATCAATGTTAATACTCAACTCACTGTTCGAAGGTTTAGACTTTTAATTCTTTACCGATTCCATTGAGACATCAAAATAGTGAATTTTCCGTAGTCCTTTTACAAGTTGAATTTGAATTGAAAGATGCCCATACCAATTTGCCCTCTATCATTATGTCACAATGTTGATGAAAACCAGACTATTACTGTCTTATCAACCCAAAAAAATTTCGTTTCAGGATCCTAGAAGACCATTACGACCATTTTAGCCATGTCAAATATTTATTTTCATTTTTCGTCTTGAAACTAAAAATCATTTGCTCATGTCAACACCCACCAAAATCGATCAAATTTGGAAAATCGGCTTAAATTAGCAGCGTAAATTAATATTTTGGAGTGGGGTCAGGTCAGAATTTTGTTTTGCCCAAATTTGGAGAAGGAGGTGCTGAGAAGCTAAAATCGCAAAAAATGTTAATTTTTAAGCCAATCGATGGGCAATCCCAAGTTGTATGACGTATTCAAAAATTAGCCCCCTAGGTCAATTAAAAAGGGAGACATAGCCCTGTCTCCCCTCCAAATTGAGCTAAGAAGTTTAAATTTAGTGTGCAGATTTTATAGAGATCCTGGATATGTCTGGGGGGGGGGGTAGGTCAACATTTCAGCCTCATTGCATCCGTTCACAATTCCAAAAAAGTGGTTTTTTTCGTTGGGTTTTCTCAATTTTTTAATTCGTTCTTCGCATCTCTCCTCCCTCCTCCGTCATTGGACTAGGAAGTTGAAACTTGGTATGTAGATTAAGTATAAACCCTGAACGTTGACATTGACATCCCCCCTCCTACCACCGACCAACACCACCGCCACAGGTATGAACATGAAACTACCTATTTAGGAAGAGTAATGTGTGTTTTTCTCATATTTTTTGGACTCTAAATATGACCTTTAAATGGATTTTGAAAGTTTCAAGGAGGTTTGCAGAGCCCTCTTCTTGCGCTGGCAACTCGAAAAAATTTTCTTGTATTTTCGGGAATATTTGACACTTGTCTAGATGGAAAAAATAGTTTTTGAGGGCTATAGAGGAAACTACCACTCCGAAGTATTTGAAAAAATTTTGACGAGTGTAAAATATTACCAATAACACACAAAAAAATGTTCAGGTTGCTAGCTAAGAAAGAGTACCCTACAAGCTCCCACAAATTCTTCATAATTCATTTCAAGGTTATATTTAGGGTGCAAAAAATCTGAAAAAATTCCACAACACTCCTCCTAAGTACCTTCAATTTTGTAGTAAGTTTGAAAAAAATTCAGTTGAAAACTCGGAGAGAAAAAAAATTAATGTTCTCTCCGTTGTAAATTTTTCCTTGCCCACCTTCTCGTAACGAGATAAAAACCGAGAATACGGTTAAAAAATTTTTTTAAACAGTGTTTTAAGGAGTCCCATTGCAAAATATGATTTTGAAACCAAAAGGCAAATCGTTATGCTTAGTCTGTTGTAGACTTTCAGACTGATTGTAACACCAACATAGAGGCTTTATAATTGTACTTCTACGCGCCAAGATCATTCGCCAATTTTCGTTTAGAACGTTCAAAGTTTTTCGTCGTTTTTTTTTTTTTCTATTCGTTCTCGATTTGTGATTTGGGATAAATCAAAAGGAGATTGAATGCTGTAGTTGTGTAGCACGAGGTTAGAAAATGTATAGGTAAATAATTGGTGCAAGTTGATAAGTTGAATAAGGGATACGAATTCATCAATTCCATGTCGACATTTTCATTTCTTCGTTGTTTTTTTTTTTTTTTTGTGTGTGGCGTATTAAAAAGTTTCTTCGAAATGTAAGATTATTTCCTCCATTTTTCACGACTGTTTGGCAACCCTCGTTTCAGTATAGCTCTTGTTTATGTACATTTCCTGAACTGTGGAAAAATTTTCCCCACGCTGAAAGGTTCGTCATATCGTCGTAAAACCAGCGAGTAGATGGTTTCATGGGTAATCGAAGTTATACGAGAGCCGACGACGACGACAACTACGACGACAGATTCAAGTTGCAAGAAGTTATTAGCATAATGTAAACCATAAATTGGCGTGTCCTACAAGTACACAGCCGTAAATCAGAAATAACCGTAGGAAATGTATTCGAGCCGAGCCGAACCGAACCCTTGTTTCGCGTAATTCCGCCACCAGCTACGAGCATTGCGGTTTTTCCACGAGGGGATTATCAATTGTTTGGATGCACATGGTACACCACCGTGTACCGTACCTACTTGATACCGAAGTAAAACTAGGTGTGGTCAACTGTAATGTATCTACTAACGAAATGATTATGATTAAGAAACCAAAATTTGTAGTGCATGGAAAACGAATACCGTTTTTGTATTCTCACCAGGGTATTTTTACTCGGATGTTTTTAAAAGACCCTTTATTAGGTTTTCTTTTATACCAAACGTTGATTCCTGCTTTTATCGTCGATATACATAGAAGTACCTAGAACCAGGAATTCTTACAGCCTTAGTTTTAAAAATTCGTTTTTTTTTTTACTCGAAAAACCTTTACAGGTGTTGATTATTTATACTGCAATGTATATACCTATGAGGAAAAGTGGGTACGAAATGGCTTGAGCGTTAATAATTGAAAAAGCTAAACGAGGATGAGGGTATTTTTAGATGGACTGAGCAGCATGTAAATGTACATAGATTGTTGTGTAGTAGGTTCAGGTACTACGTACCTTGCACGTGTTGACCACGTGTTCATCACATGTTAAGGTACATAAGAGTAAAACAACGAAATACTTCAATGTTCAACTCTTCCTCTTAATGAATGTATATATTTATGTAGTTGTAGTTTACCAACCCCTGCTTATAAAAAAATGACTTTCGTAATAAAATATGGAAAGTATAAAAGATGGCGTACGTTTGGCATTATATGAGATTGAGAATTGTGTGCTAAGTTTTCATAGATGATGATAAAGAATTACTTACAGATCTTCTATATATTATGCTTTTTCTTTACTCATTTTCCCCCTATTTAAAACTCTGGTCTGATTTACCTTTGCATGGATTCTGTATTTTTTCGTTTTTGGTGGTTGTTCTAATGAAAAACTATCTTTATTTTTACAGCTGTGTCATCTCTGTCTGGCATTTTTGTTGAAAATTGTGTTTATTTAGGTTGTGCATGTAAGGGTTTTACGTATGTTAAATGGTTCTTTCGTTTTTAATAAAATGATCATTAAAAAAGGTTGCCTTGCGACGTACGAAACAAGTATATTACATTATGTAATTGTTCCAAAACGTTGTACAATGTACATTGAAAATAAATAAACGTATCCATACGCGTTCTTATCTGTAGCCACGTAAAAAACTGATGAAAGGTAGAAAAAAATTCATTTATACTCTTCTTTTTTAGTTTTGGTAATTAATTTTGTATTTTTATAAATTTTTTCCAATTTTTTTCTCATATTTCAGGTAAATTTTTATATTTTTCATACTTTTTCGTTAATTTTAGTGAATATTTTGGTACTTTGGCGAATTTTTATTAATTTTTTTGTAGAGTTTGTAACCTTTTTTTTTTTTTTTATTGTTTTCGCCTTGTATACTGAGTACATTTTTATATTTTTCAACTTCCTT
>FIZR01002151.1:0-24817 GCA_900060175.1 Ferrisia virgata
GAAGGAGAGAAAAAAATACGTTTTGGGGTCCTAGAAGACCATTAAAACCATTTTTGGCCACATCAGGAATGTATTCGTTTCTATTTATATTTGTTCGGCTCGGTACAGACAAAAATTGGTCAAATTTGAACAATGGACTTAGATTGGCGGCGGATTCAATATTTCTAAGCGATATTGATCTCGAGTTAAAATTCAGTTATGTCCAAATTTGAGGAAGGGAGTGCCGAAGAGCTGAAATAAAAAAATTATTTGTTTTCAAACCAATCGACATAGAATCAAAAGTTGTGAAACATATCCGAAAACCACCCACCCAGGTCAATTAAGAGGAGAGATATGAAGGGATTTCTCCTATATAACTGGAGGTTGAAATTTGACACGTAGATTTAATAGAGGTCTTGAATATGCCTTTTACGAGGGTTCAACTTCTCAGCCACCTTGCACCACTTCAGGGCTCCGAAAATTGTGGTTTTTGATCGATTTTCTTATTTGTTTTGAATTCATCCCATACATATCTCCCCTCCAGATTGAGCTACGAGGTTTAAATTTGGAATGTGCCTTTTGGGGGTTTGGACTTTTCATCTGCAGTTTTTCATTACAGTGGTGGTGGGGAATATTTTGGATCTTTCTCCCTCCCCACTCTCCACAAATCTGGCCAAATATTGATCCTGGTGCAAAAATGGAGTCTTTAAAAATTGATCTACATTAAATTTTTTGTAATATGGTAAAACCAAAGGAAAATGATCTACAGTTGAGCAAGACAGGGATAATGTGACGAGAAGGGACGATCTTCTGTGCCAAGGTGGTAACACTGCAGCTTCCGATATTTCCAGCTACCGATGGATAGCAATATAAGAATATTCTTCATTCGGTTCAAGACTAGTGTCCTGCTAACGTGCCCTTTTTGTTCAACGTGCTCTCCATTGTTAATGATAATTTTGTTCAAGTTGTTTTTACACATATATTTTTATTCATGCTATTCGAGTTCTTGTTTCACTCATGACGAGGAAAGTGTACTTAAACTCTGATAATAATAAAATTCGAATGAAAATATTCGTAGAAACTGCTTTCCATTGCGATGTTAAACTGGGAAAAAAGCTTGAAGGTCTTGCTGACCACATAATCAGGGGTAATATGGACAAAATCGGCCCAATTTTCTCTCCTCTCCTCCCCCTATCCTCCACTCCCCACGCTATATTCAACTTTAACATATGAAACCATATAATATGTATTTCTGCTTCTCTGTGGACGCCGGGACGTTCCCTACTCCCCACATCGTATTACGGTGATAATTTTTAAATATTGATGATATAAAAAAATACACAGAAGTAATGTTTCAGTGGTTGAAATTTCCTATTTGATAAGCCCAACAATAACTAGCTAAACCTTCCTCTTTCTCTTCCCCTTCCATATTATAGACCATTTATACGTACAAAGCGAAAAAAAAAACAAGTCGTATTATGAATAAGAAATGCATCAGGTGATAGCACAGAACTTGACTACCCGCCTTTTTCGCAACTTTTTTTTAAAAACCAATGAAACATTCGTAAAATAACAAATGTTGTCTATTTTTTGGTAGTCCGATGATTTTTAGAGCAAAAATCAAGGGTGTGAGATATTGTGATCAAAGTGGTGTGAACTTATTAGGCCATCAAAATTTTGGTTAAATTTGAGACTTTACAACTATTTCAGCTGGTTTGCGGAAAAAAATTTGGAAAATTGAAGGTAGTCAGGTACCAAGAAGAATGCAGTTTCTACGTTACAAAGTTTATAATTTTTGCAAAATGACGGTATTTTCAAAATTGGGTGATCACTGTTAGGGCTCATTGAATATGAAATTTCAAGTACATTAAAATAATCCTCTCCTCGCTCAAATATAGCTTCACTCCCCCCCCCCCCCCCCCGGTTTACAAATATCATCAGAGGTTCATTTTATAGAAAATTTTGACGTAGATCAACTTTAATAGATCCCCATGTGAGAATACGTAACTTTTCTCCCATATTTTAGGACCACTTTGATCGTGTAAGTTAGGTACTTCTGCCAGGATCGTGAAATGTAGAAAGTCTTTTTACATTCTTACCCTCTTTCACTGGTGATTAGGTTACCTCTCTTCCCTGCTTTTAATGTAAGCGAACCAGATACTACATCATTGATATACGCACGCATGTTTGTCATCTACTTTCTACCCCTGAGACGTCAGGGGAGGAGGAAATTGTCGAGGTATGACTACAGCTGAACTGCCTGTACTTCATTCTGGCTTGATACGTGTTATCAAATATCGTTTGTCGTTTGTTCCTGAAATTTTCCTTTCTTACGTGCATATTGGGTGTTGTAGTTTCCAGAGATTTCTTCGTGACAATTATTGGCAAGTTAATTCATTAATTTGGGTTACTCATTGAGTACCGTACACTGCTTTTATTTTAGTTACTGTCTTGCTAAGACTGTTGTGAGTTTGTGATATGGAGTGTGTTTTCTGGCGATAATACGACGCACAGCCTAAAAGTGTCAATATTGATACATAGGCGATGACCCCTTTTACACTGCATGTTACTTGGATGAGGACAAGTCAAGCTGTTACGCAGATTGGTCACTAGTTGGGTAATTGATGTAGCAGGTAGAAGCGAGTCATGAACAGCTCTTGGGCACTGATCAGCTTGTAGGCCTCACGGTGGTCCAACTGACAGGGTGAAGGGTGATTGCGTAGGCGAAGAGTTGCCACCAATCGCAAGAAAGGTAAAATACCACCCTACATCTCTTATTATTGAGGGTACTCAGACGTGGTTTTAATTTATTTTCCAGGTGGTATCAAACGGCCCTGCTCATGTACCTAATTTAGATTGTAGAATCGTTTTGCAAATAGTTATTCTCTTTTTGTTCATACATTTTTTTATTTGAACCTTTTAGTTTCGCCTTTCTTTTATTTACACTCTCTGTTTCAAACCAATTTTCTTTACACCCATTTTTGTAATATGGAAGGGGAAGATGAATACGAAGAGGTTTATGGTCATTGTTGGGCTTATCAAGTAGGAAATTTCAACTGCTAAAACATTAATTATGTGCATTAATATGATTAATATTTAAAAAATTATCGCTGTAAGTGAAGGGGGAGGGGGTTCCGGGGTCCATAAAGAAGTAGAATCAATAATGTGCTGGTGAAATTGTCCGGTACTTATATCAAACAGGGTACACATTATTGGTAATAGATATTACATGGTTTCGTAAGTTGAAGTTGACTATAATGCGGAGTTTGGAGGATAGGGGAGGAGAGAGGGAAGGAAATTGGACCTGTTTTGTCCATATCACCCCTGATAATGTGATCAGCAACATCTTCAAGCATTTTTCCCAGTTTAACATCGCAATAGAAAGCATTTTCTATGAATATTGTCATTCGAATTTTATTATCCCTTTATTTGCATCAATTTTTATAGACCTCATCCTCGCATCAGGATTAATATTTGGGCAGATACGGGCCTAAAACTAGATTGACGGGGGGGGGGGGCTAAGATCAACAATAGCGAGGAAAGCTAGTGGGGGACAGGTAGGGACTCTTCGGATTTGAGTTTAGGTCATCAAAATGGACCAGTATACCAAATTTTAGCTTATCACCCAACTTTTCTGCATAGGTCCCTTTTTTTGGTCAATTTGACTGAACTACATGGCCAAATCACCCATCTTAACCGTAGGTTAGGTACCCAGTGCGCTTTTGGATCGGCAGGTTCAAAAACTAATCTGTTTGGTAATTTCCATCTTCTATCCTCACTACTTCTGAAAATTTTACCTTAACTTGACCATGAATTTTAGGTGAAGACCAAGCTGCTTTTCACTCTGTACAGCTACGTATCATTTCTCAAAAAATTTATTAATAATTATATCTGGTCTAATGGTCGAACAATGAAGCTCCTGAATGAAAATTAAACCCATTTTTGAACCGTTAAATTCATATCGATCGCTTTAAATCACACTTAAAACCTCGATAATTATCCGTAATAAAAATTCACAACGGGACGCAAATAGAATTCACTCTAATAAATCGTCTGCTCCTTCTTAGCTGTTCTAATTTTTATGCGACCATCATCAACGAAATAAACCTTACGCTAATGACGGCAAATTCGCCGATAAATCTGCACCCTCTTTAATTACACCAATCTCGACTACGGAGCAAGAAAATAAACGGAAAATGCTATATACCTCGAATAGGTTAAAAATAATTGAGGTGCAATTTGGCATTCCTTCCAAACCTCACGTCATGACGCAAATTATACGTATACAAGAACGTTGATTACCCGTACACTAAGCAAACATCTCCGCATCTCTACTTCCTTCTCGCTGTGCATCTGGGTGAGCACGTAACACAGCGTGATAAATGCTAAAATATGATGTGATTTGAAATACAAATTTCTCAACATATAGTACACGACCAAAAACATGGGAAAAAACAACACGAAAAAATAACAACCGACGACGACGCGACGCGATGCTGACGTTAAAAACATCGTGTACACGATTTCTGTACTCGTTACCCCGCTCGTTTCAGCTCATCTACATCATCGAAGAAAACTATGTACCTAGTACGTAGCACCTATATACGATGGCGAGTAGAAAGGGCAAGAAAAACATAGTAAAAAGGAAAACAAAGATACCCCGAGCGAGAAAAGAAAAAAAAACCTTGCCAACAACAACAACAACAACAATAACAACAGCAACGTGCACAGAGATAAATTAGCAGATGCGCGAGTAAAAAAGATTAACGTTCGCTTCGTATTTATGTCTTGGTAATCTACGTACTACAAATTATAGCCATTACTTTTTAGGGGTTAATTTTATCCTCTTTTTTTTTTTTGCGCTATTATACCTTTCCACAAAGTGATTTTTCATTAAGATGTACTAAGATATATTTTTAAATTTCATTTCGCCTTCGTGACCCCGCGATCCTGCCATCTTCGCATATAAAGACCGGAGACGTTGATGCTTGCAGCGAGCGTATTCGTACTTTACCTACCTACACGTAGAATATGTACACACAACACACGTACTTTTTCCTTATTGCATACACGTATCTGTGTAGGAGCCGCCGATATGGCGATGCTCGTGCCCTTCGTGTATTTTTTTTTCCTGCTATATGTCTTCGGGCTTCTCTTTGTTACGTCATTTATTTAATTAATACGGCATTTATTTGTGCACCGAATACCGCATATTTCCATTTTTTAAAGTTCACAAATAAACACAAATTTATTTAATGTGTAATTATGAGGGCTAGGGATTTATATTCGAATCGTTTTTATATTAGCGTAAAAATGCCATTAACCCGAGGCGTTTTTCTGTTTTATTTCATTTTCGAGGTGTTTTCAAATGAATTTTGACAGCTGTTGAAGGGGGATGGGTAAGGGATGATGTTAACAATTCAAAAAACTCGAATTATATTTCACTTAAAATTCAAAGATGGTGGAAAATTTAAATATTCTTCGAAAAAATATGAAACTCATGGGAAATTCAATACTCCAGATTAGGAGGAATAGGCCTGAAAATTGTTCTATGCATGCTAAATTTCATACAAATGACTAGAAATGTTCTGAATTTTGCTGTAATTTTGGAAAAAAAAAATGTTCAGAACATCTTGAAAACTAATGGAAACATTGAAGTTTTAGAAGAGTTTGAAAATTATTTCACAATAAATCTTGTATTATCTCGTTTAAAGTCCCCATATTCACGCTGAAACTTTGAGACATACACATTTTTTGACATGAATATGTCTCAAGGCTGAGAGTCATTTTTCAAAGTGTGATGTTTTTGATGCAAGGTTTTTGATTTTTGATTTTTGAAGTTTTTGATAGAAAACTCGCGATGAAAGATGATAATGGATGAATTTTGCCCTTTATGTTAAAATAGTAAGTATTTAAAACATTAAAAAACTGAAAAATTAAACAAAATTTAAAAAATTGAACACTATTGCACTAGAATAAAGAAATCAAAAAATTAAAAAATTAAAAGTAGGAAAAAACAAAAAATTAAATAAAAAAATTACACAATAAAAAACATTATTAACTAAAAGAAAAGCTTCGCATGGCGATGCTGTAAGAGTCAGGTTTTCCTGTTGTCAAGTCTCAACGCTGAGGGTTATTTTCTGAAACTCGTGATGACTAATGCTTGTATGGTTTTTACATCCATCTCCAAAAAAATTCCATTTCAATTCCCATCCAATTGCAATTCCATTCCAATTTCAAGTACAATCTAATGTCAATCGAATCCCAATACAATTCTGATTCCAATCTAATTCTAATTCCATTCCAATCCAATTCCATCCCAATTCCAATCCAATCCTCTACATTCAAATCCCATCCCAATTCTAATCCACTCCATTCAAATTCCATTCTAATTCTAATCTATTCCATTCCAATTCCATTCAATTTCACTCCAATTCCAATCCAATACCAATCCAATTCCAATTCCATTAACATTTTGATCCATTTCATTCAAATTCCATTACAATGCAATTCCAATCCGATTACAACGCAATACCGTTCCAATTTCAAACCAATCCAATTACATTCTAATTCCAATCAATTTCAGACCTATTCCAATCCAATCCAATTCCAATTCTAATTTCAATCCAATCCAATTCTATTCAAATTCCATTAAAATCCAATTGCATTCTAATTCCAATCAATTTCAGTCCAATTCCGATCCACTGCATTCAAATCCAATTCCAATTCCATCCCAATCCTAATCCACTCCCATTCCAAACGCAGACCAATCAAATACCATTCCAATTTCAAACCAATCCTCTACATTCAAATTCCATTCTAAATCCATTCCAATCCTATGCCCTTCCTATTCCATTCTAATTCCAATCTATTCCATTCAAATTCCATTTCAATTCCAATCAATTTCACTCCAATTTCAATCCAATTCCAATTCCATTCCAATTTCAATCCAATCCAATTCCATTAAAATTTTGATCCATTTCATTCAAATTCCATTACAATGCAATTCCAATCCGATTACGATGCAATACCATTCCAATTTCAAACCAATCCAATTACATTTTAATTCCAATCCATTCCATTACAATTCCAATCGATTTCAGACCAATTCCAATCCAATACAATCCAATACCAATCCAATTCCATTCCATTCTAATTTCAATTTAATCCAATTCTATTCAAATTCCATTACAATCTAATCAATTTCAGTGCAATTCCGATCCACTCCATTCAAATCCAATTCCAATTACAATTCCAATTCCAATGCCATTCCAATTCCAATTCCAATCTAATAATCATGAGTTTTCTTCAAACACGCGTAAATTCAGAATTTTTTCTAAAAAAAAGTTTTTTCAATAATCTGAGCGAGAGAGTGAATGGGGAGGGATTTTTTGACCCTAAAATTTTTTTAAATATTCCCAATGATGTCTTGTGAAAATTTTGAAATTCTGAGATCAAGGGCATTTCGCCTTTCTTATTCAGGAATATCTTTTCATCAACTTATGATTCTTATCTTCGACAGGGGTTTCATCTTACATTAGTTTAAATTTACGTTTGGTTACTTAAAATGACATGATTTGGTATAATAATTGTAATTTCATTTTTAAAAAAAAATTTCAAAAAGAAATTTTTCTTAATTTTTTGAAAATATTTAAAAATTATTAACCTTTCAGTCAATTTTGCAAGCGAAAGAAATTCAGTGGAAAAGATGAGATTTCTACCACATTATTTTGAGGTCATTAAAAAAATCGCTTTCATCATGAAAACACTACTAACGATAACATCCCGGAGGTTCTTTCAACAATGAACATTTTGTTCATCTGATAAAACAATTCACTCAAACCCGTGAACGATATAAATATATTTTATTCTCATTTTAATATTATTCATTTACGATCCCTTACTTCGTGAAAACTCGACGATAAAATACTTCTTCCCGTTTCAAAAAAGTAGATCGTATCGTTATCCAAGCACGACTATCCATAAATAATATTTCGTATTTTTTACAAATTAACAAACGCAAAAGGGACACAAAAACAAATATTTATCGAAGCGAAATAAGAAGACGAAGAAATAGAAAAAAAAAAGGTCAACGGACAAATAATAATCATCTGTTCTACTCACCTCGATTCTCTTCTTGGTTCGAATAATCGCTAACTCCATTACCTGTAAAATAAAGTTATCAATGAAAAAATACGCTACGATAATAAAACTTTGCGATATTCTCTTCAGAAAAGGGTAAAAAAAAAGCGAAAAATAAAAAAGGAACAAAAGAGATAATAACGCGGTTAATTATCAAAGAAGAGAAGTCGTCGTCGTTTATTGAAAAAAAAAAAGAAAAGAAAAAGGAGACGAGTTGAAGGGAACTAAGAGCGGAGGTGCTCTTAGTGTATAAGGATAAGGAAACTTTTGTACTACTACGAACCAATTTGTTGGCCTTTATTAATGATATAAAAGTTGTAAGTTATCGGTATCTAGATGCGGGATGTACTACATTTCAGTCGGACTGCTCTCTGGTCGTTTTTGTGCAGCTTTTTGTATTGAAAAAGAAATCGCGATAAGCTTTATTATATTCCAACTTAGTTATGATTGCTTTCATTGAGAGTTTATAGCTTCTTCCTTATTTCCTTTTATCGAGTCGCGAGTGTACGTATTATATCAACTTGTTTCATCCTTTTCGTTCTCATCTTTTTCGTCTTCGTCGTCGTCGTCAACTCACATATGAGAACTTTATCGCTTATTACGTCACGATTACGATTATATATACGAGTTATTGCGACACACAATAACGCAATGTACTTATTACTTACTATGACTATCCAAAACTTTGATATGGTAAGGTAGGTACTTTACCATAGCAAAAATACTAAAATGATATCAATAAGTATTATAGCATAACGTTTTCGTATTCTTCCTCATTTTCGTTCATTTTTCATATTTCAATAACATTTTTGGTTGGGTAGATATCGTACTTCAGTCAATACGTACATCAGAAAAAAAGAAATAAAAACATCGTTTCGGGATTATTACTTAATTTTAAATAAGTATTAAGAAATTAGAAGAGAGATTGCAGTTGATTAAACTTCAAAAAATCATCAATTACTAGAATTTTAGAAAACAGTTCTGAGAAGAACTCGTATTTCAGTAAACATTTGAGAATCTGGAGAGGCCTTATTCAATAAAAATTTTAACTTTTAGAAAACACTATCGAGTAGGTAAATAGATGTCCAATGAAACTTCACACTTTTGTGCCTATTCAAGCTGTTGATCACAAATATGTTCGCAAAAAAATATTACCTAATAATTATTGAATAATAACAAAATAAATTACAACTCAACAAGCACATAGAAGTGAAACTTTATCATTAAAAAATGAAAAAAAAAACAACCTCGTAAATTTTCAATAACTAGGTAAATTTTGACACAATTTTGCAGCTATGAAAATGAAACGTCATTAGCATCAACTTTTGTTTTTTAACGAAATACCAACAATTAATTCAATTAAATTACTTTCACAATGAATAAAAAAATAATCGGATTATGTCATTGAGCTTAGAAGTACGTACCGTACCTACTATTGCAATTACATAGTGAATTTTGTAGCGACATTTCGAATTGTTAGGTTGATAAAATGTTGGTGAAAGTTGCACTCGTGATTTACTTCTACATTTTTGGAGCAGTTTTAGCAAATGCTCCGCCAGAATTGGGACCAACCGAAAATTTAACTGAAGATCAATTCAATAATTTCCAAGGGTAAGATTCATCTGTAAAATTTTTTGACTCGCTACTTTCATGATTTTTAGCCTAATCTTCTAAGTCATATTGTCAATGAGAACCAGGCTATTACAGTCTATCGAGCTAAAATCCGTTTTAGGGTCCTAGAAGACCAATATGAACATTTTTGACTGCATCAGATATTTATTTATTTATTCACTCGAAACTAAAAATCATTTACTCAGCTCAATACCGACCAAAATCGGTAAAATTTCGGAAAAAGTCTTGGATTAGCGTCGAATTTGATATTTTGCGGAGGGGTTAACCTTGGGTCAAATTTCAGTTACGCCCAAATTTGTGGGAGAGGGTGCTGAGGGGCTAAAATCGTAAAAAATATTCTTATTTAAGCCAATCGATAGATAATCCAAAGCTGTATAACATATCCAA
Organism: Ferrisia virgata; assembly: GCA_900060175.1. NCBI lineage: Eukaryota > Metazoa > Arthropoda > Insecta > Hemiptera > Pseudococcidae > Ferrisia > Ferrisia virgata. The sequence continues at coordinate 10,141 of FIZR01002151.1, forward strand.
AAATCAGCCTCCTAAGCCAATTAGGAAGGTAGATATGAAGGTTTCCCTTTTTTTGACCTTGAATGAGGGTTGTTCCTCCCCTACCTTCCCTACGAATTGATCTAAGAAGTTGAAATTTGATAAGTATACTTAGTAGGAGCCGTAGGTGTGTCTTTGGGGGGTTTGACTTTCTAGCCTCATTGTACCTCTCCACAGCCCCAAAAAGTGCGATTTTTTGGTATGTTTTTCTTATACTTTGAGTTTGTTCCTCGGATAGCTCTCCTCAAAATTGAGCTAGGAAGTTGAAATTTAGAACGTAGAATTATAGATTTAGTATAGATCCTAGATGTGCCTTTTGGGGTATTGACTTTTCAGCCTCATGGCGCCTTCTTACAACCCCAAAAATGTAGTTTTATATCAGCTTTTTCTATTGCGAGTAGCCCTAGCGAAGCAAGGACTCAAGCTGTGGTTTATTTTTTGCTTTTTCAATCCATTTAATTCTAAAATTTCACGAAAATCAAGCTAAAAATTCGCGATCCTTTTTTTTTTTTTGAAGGAACACAGATCCTTGCGACAGTACTGACACCGAATTTCTGAAAAAAGTGTGCAATAAGGTAGCTGTAGAGGTCGGTCAAATTAAATCAGGATCATCACTGAAGTTTGACGATAACAGCCCTAAGTGCAGAGGTGCAAAACTTCAACTTCAAACTAAGAACGGATCAACATCGATGCAAAGTATGTTACTTTATTGCGACTCAAAAGAAGCTGATTTTTTGGTAGGTCGAGGGAAATCAACAAATGGAGTATATGGATGGAGCGCTGAAGATGATGTGTGCTATCCAGCAGGTGATGTACCAAATATATTTAAGTGCAAAGATACAGTGGCGTGACACTTTTTTTTGTGTTTGTATCCTCAGTCCATATGTGTCACAAGGTATATGTTTTGATACTTATCTAATTTAAATAAATAACGACGAGCTCATGTGCGATAGTGAAATACCTGTTTTAAAATAAATTTATATTCCTATCTGTTTGCCTTATAATTTACATTTTTTTTTCCATTTGCCTGCATGGATATGGTTTTATACTCTTCAAAAGGCACGTCCTTGATATTCTTCTTAATTTAAATAGTAATTTCCTAACATCTACATAGATCAATTGGGATGATCTGCGCCGGTGATCAAAAATCAATGAGTTGAAAAAAAGTTTTTAGTACACTCGTAAAAAGGAGGAGTGATGGGAATGAAAAATTGAAATTTTCAAAAAGACTTTTTTACTCAACCAGCAATTTTCAACTTTCCGGTTTAATTAGGAAGACCTCTACAGCCTATAGGCAAGCAATATATTTACAAAGTAAAAAAGGTGAATCCACAAAATGCAAATTACTGTAGAGGGTTGATTTGCGTACAATTTTTATGCTTCGATACAAATTTAATTCTAGCCCCACCGTAAAATTTTGTTTCAACTCAGTTTTGACTAAAAGTCGTTAAAACTTTAATAACATAGCTCGGAAGCCATTTCCAAAAGTGCACTCTGAATACCTCTTCATCTGTCCTGAAATTTTCCGTCTCTTTGGTTACTTAGGATCGATTTTCCAAGATCAAAAAAGTCAAAGATTTCGGATCCCCCATTTTCAAATTATCACGAGGAAGTATCATTTTTTATACGTTATTCAACATCTGTTTTGATTTTCTATCGATTCTCAGAAAAAAAAATCTGCACTTTTTCATTTTCACAGCAGCTCCCACTGTTACACAAAATTGTCATGTATCCTGATTTTGACTCTGTAGGTTGTTCAACCTCTGGTAACATGGGTCAGCTGTCTGACTTATCAGCCTGATTTTCTATGTCATATTTTCAATGAAAACCAGACTCTTACAGTGTATCGACCAATGGTGGATGAGGGTGGAATTTCAACAAAATCCATTTTAGGGTTCTAAAAAACCATTAAAACCATTTTGGTCATGCCAGATATTAATTTTTATTTTTTTTTCCAAAACACTAAAATCATTTACTCTGCTGGATACTGACCAACATTGCTCCAATTCGGTCAATCGGCTCAGTTTGGTGACGGATTAGATGTATATGAGTGGGGCTGACCTTGGGTCGAAATTCAGTTATGCCCCAATTTGGGGCAGATGATGCTGAGGGACCAAAAAAGGCAAAATTTTTTTCTTTTTAAGCCAATCGATGGTTGAAATTAGGTATGTACACTTGGTAGGGGCCCTAAATGTACCTTGAGAGGGGAGTCTCTACTTTTCAGCCCCTTCATAGCTCCAAATATGTGATTTTTTGGTCGTTTTTTCTTATTTTTTGACTTTGTTCCTCACATAGCTCCCCTCCAAATTGAGCTAGAAAGTTGAAATTAGGTATGTCTTGTCTGTAGGAACTCTTGATGTGCCTTTTGGGGATTTCGACTTTTTAGCCCGATTGAGCCCTTTCTACCCTCAATACTGAGTAGAAAAAATCATCGCTTTGCGATGCTTTTTTCCAATTCTCATGATTATAATATCTACCAGTTTTGCTCTACTTATAACTTACCAGAAAAAACAAGCAATAGGACAGTTCGCTTGAGGTTTGGTTCAGTGTTAATCTGGCATTCATAAAATCCAGTATCGGAATTCTGCACATCGTCAAGAATCAACGTCCAATTATTCGCTTCTTCTTGAAAATGTTCTACACGAAAACGTTTGTCACCGGTAAACTTGACCATCCCCGACGATAATATTTGCAGATCTCGACGGCGAATCCATGACACCTAAAAATAACCTTAAAATAAAGTACGAGCGTACATAAGCGATTTGTTACACCTACTTATACTAATTTTAACGGTAAGTTATGTCATGTCGGTTATAGTCAAAAAGGAAACCAAACAAAAAGATGTATAAAATGTCTGAGTTGCGCTCATGTGGTCGTTAAGGACCTAATGCTTTGGACAGATTTTTACACTTATTATATGTATCTAAAATGAAGGTAAATAACAGGTAGTAGTTATGCCAATTACAGCATACTAAACGACATATAATTACTGATACGTATTTGTGTCTCATTGAAAAGTAACTCGATCATATTCACCTCTCATTCAACATCCAATTCTTCCGAACCATCTTGAAAAATAATCTTTTCACGAACAACTCGAATGCACATCCGAAAATATGAAGTATCACACAGGTACACATGAACTACGATAGAAGCGTTTCACTTCTCATGATACAGAAAGCAAACAACAGCTGGTATGACTCATGCACATCTAATATCAATTCACAACACCTTCATTCAGTCTATAATTTCTTTTCTACAATACCACATGTGTTATGAGGTACACAGTATACACTATACACCCGATAATGTGCGATACAAACAGAAATGGAACATGTATTTAATTGGTCAGTGAATAAAATATAAGTTCACAATTCACATCCATTCCCAATTGAATCGATGTTATAAATTTCATTGCAAGGAAAATTATGTAATGAGAAGGCTGGCAATGGTTATTTTACACGTAGCAAAATTTGAACGTAATTTTGTGAAAATTCATAATGAAAAAATACATTCTTTACACATCTATTTTAAGTGTATACACCTAAGTTGAGATCACAGATCACTCAAATGTATGCTGTAGAAAAGCGAACAATTTTTCTGGATACTGCAAAACAGCTATAGACGTATTCAAGGCACTTCATTGATACATAACGTACAGAAAATTGAATGGAAGTGGGTTAAGAAATAAGCAAATAACCTTTCAAGACAAAAAAGATAGAAAATGATTATTATTCAACAGTTCACATTGACTTTAAGCTATCGTTTTTCCAACCTTAACCATAAAATTTTGATTGGTGTGAACTTTTATCAACTTCATCAATTATTGTTTGAAAAAATTTAAAGGAAGACTGGATATTCTTATAGCTTTAAGTCCTTAAATGAAATGTTATACGTACTTTTTCATACAGCGTTCAATGTGTTATTGATATGCAAGTTTACCATTTGTTGATATCCTCACATTACTGCTTTCTGTATTCATCAACAATGTCTACTCCTAGCCTTTTCTATTTACATGAATCAGCTCGTGTCAAGGGTTACAGATTCAAAAATTTTCGCAAAGATCAAAGAAAACCATTCGAGCACATGATGAGAGTATGGGTCAGAGTAAGTACCTATTTGTTAGCACGCTGCATTGATTTAGAATTATTAATAAATTTAAAATATAACTTCTCCACTAATACCAAATTTTCAGCATAATCGTGAGCCTATTGATAACGAAGAATTAAACCAAGATAGTATAACACAAGCTGCAAATGTTTTGATAAATGGCATTCTTCACAAAGATCTCTTCTTATTGCAATTTCATCTTCCATTTTGCATCAAAATACATGAATTTTCAATATGTTACAGAACAAAAAAATTGTGGTTGGCAAAAGAAACGCGACCAGTTAGAATTGATTTTGATGAAAAAATCGATCAAATTCGCCAGAGCAGTAATATATTGAAGAAATCATAAATAGATGTGTGCAGAGCTGCAAATTAGATCAGGGTCTCGCCAATACACACGCATCATTAGGTACACCCTTCTATCAGTACAATTTACTTATCATGAGGGATCTTATTAGCCCAATTTTCTGTCATTTTGTCAATGAAAACCAGGCTATTACAGTCTATCAACCTACGACGAATGAGGGAGGAATATCAACAAAATTCGATTTGAGAGCCTAGACGATCATTTAGACCACTTCTAGTCATGTCAGATATTTATATATATTTTTTATTATGTTTTTTTTCGAACTCTAAAACCATTTACTCTGCTCGATAATGACCAAAATCCCTCAAATTCGGTTAATCAGCTCAGTTTGGCGGCAGATTGGATATATATGAAAGGGGGGATTACCTTGGATCAAAATTTAGTTATGTCCCAATTTGGAGAAAAGGATTCTGAGGGGCCAAAAACACACAGAATGGTTTCTTTTTAAGTCCATTGATAGAAAATTCAAAGTTGTATAACATATCCAAAAAGCAACTTCTTAAATCAATTAGGAGGGGATATATGAGGGGTCTTCTTTTTGATCTTTAAAAAGAGCTGTTCCATCCTTATCTCCTTACCAAATTCAGCTAAGAAGCTGAAATTTTGTCGGTACATTTAGTACAGGCCCTGAATGTGTGTTTCGGGGGTTCAGATTTTTCAGCTCTACTGCACCGCCTCACATCCCCTAAAAAGTTTTTTTAGACCATTTTTCTCATTTTTTGAGTTTTATGAGTTTGTTCCTCGCGTAATTCCCCTCAAATAGAGTTAGAAAACTGAAATTTGGTATGTATATTTATTTAGTAGAGCCTCTGGATGTATCTTTTGAGTGTCTCGACTTTTCAGCCCTGTTGCACCCTTCTCCCCCTCAAAGCCACAAAGATGTGGCTTTTTGGTCGGGTTTCCTTATTCATTGCGTTTGTTGTGGGGCTTTTTTTTTGAAAATAACATTGGATTCTGAACTTTTATACATACAATTGCAGCTAAATACGTTACAGATAAGTACACATATATAGCAGAAATTTTATGTAAAAACGTCGAAGGCGCAGATAGGTGGGCAGTATGGTTCATGTGTATTGCAGTCATTCACCCACAAGAATGGCCAAAGGTGGATGAAGTGTTCAAAAAAGACCATAAAGACGACTCTCTAAGCAAATTGATCTTGGTATTTTAAATTACGTGCGCTCCTTTAACATAAAAAAAAACTGTTATAATTTCATAAATTTTTGGAATATTTTTTGTAGCGGAAAATTCCGGATGATAAAGTAATGGCAGAGATGATGGCTGCGATAGTGGATCCCAAATATAAACCTGCGACATTTACCGAAAATCTACTCGACGCTAATCCAGGAAAACCAGTTCCTTGAAATTTCAAAGAATTCAACGATTTGAAAAGTTTACAATTGGGTAATGTTCAACAGTGATCATCAGATCAACTCAAAAAAACTACAACTGTTCATTAGCTGAAAATAATCTACGTCATATTACAAATATTGCAGCTGTAATAACAATTCTGTTAAAAATCAGATACGTATTTCAACCATGTAACCCAAAATTTCATCTAATTAATCCATAGTACGTAGTATACTAACGCCTGGTTACTTTTTGGAAAATGAGGTCTAAAAATCTTATATCATCGCTTCTGATCGAATGAATTTCTCCAGTTCGGTTTTCCCCAAGTTTGGAAATAGCCGAATATTTTTCAGAATACATCAATTAAAATGGAAACTAAAATTTCATTAGATCCATTCGTTTAAATTTTTGACTTTGGACGACACAGTGCATAGTAAATGAGTGGTATTGGTCTAAAAAGTCTCACGGATGAAAAAATTGTTTGAAAAAATTGCACCCATTCACGTGAAATTCTAAAAAGAACAAACCAAGCCTAAGTAATGTCAAAAGTATTAAGAGTCATAACAGAATACAAGTAGGTAACCAATGAGTACATAAAAAATCCGTACTTAATGAAATCAACAAAGACTACTTGAAGAATTGATTCGAAGATTTAATGCAGTTCTGAAACGACTGTACCCAGCGAAGTACTCTAAGCTTACCTTTTTTTTTGTGAACGTTTCAACATTCAATAAAAATTGAATATTTGGTGAATATTAATCATGAAGGATGATAGTTATGTAGTGAGCTTATGTATATAATGTAAAAGTTGGCCCAATTTCATGAAATTGAAAAAATTGAATAAATACGAGTAGATACGTGTATTTTACAATTTGTAAATGTTATCACATGTGTGAAATCAAACGTTGAGTTGATTCAACATTTATCCAGTACGCAATAGTGAATAAGTATTCGATTCTTACCAGACAAACCATTCCTGTAATAATGATCCTGACATTTGGATTCATCTTTTACACATATTCATGCGTGATAATAACAAAGGTAAAAATAATGGTTATTTTTTGAAGCATTTTTTCCCCTGTTGAATCACAATCGAAAACCAAAATCTATGTCCAGGTCCAGAGTGACTCAACTGCTCCATGGTCAGAGGATTTGGTAGACGGATATTATAATATGGCACCCACAATGACTAACGAATACATACCACAAGATGAGAAGGACGCCAAAATCATCTTGGATAGTGAAAAGAACAAAGAAGTCATTGCCAGTATTCTATTACATCGAGATAAAATACGACGATTCGCAATAGGCCATCATATTGTAGAGAAGTATGAAGTTAGTATAAAAGAATTTTCATACTGTATGCAGCTGATTGCACACACTGCAGATATTTTTCAATTTGCCCAGCACATCCATATGTATACCATATACAACACTTTTGTGTTTCATTCTTAGTACAATAAGAAGATAATAACATATGAATGGATCGAAGATACATACCGACCACAGCTACAGCCACCTTATAAAGATTTATACTACTGTTTAATCAAACCGGAGAGCATGGTGATTGGCGCATACTTGTCGAATTTCCTTAATAATAAGGACGAAGCTTATATAATTATTGGGATGATACTTACCAAGGATATACAGAACATGATACAAATCTATGACAGCTGTGAGTTCATTGTAAAATGTGACATAATAACAATGTCAGGATTTCAACAATATGTACATATTCAACTAGATTTACTAATAGCAAGAGATAAAAAAGCAATGAGTTGTCGCTAGTCACTGCTTGAAACCGCTTATAACTGCGACATTTTCAACTGGTCGTATTATGTTACACGCATTTACATTCTGGAGTTGTATTTGTAGTGGTGATGCCGTAGTTATAAGCGGTTTCAAGTGGTGAATAGTGGTAACTCGATTGTTTTTTTTTTACCTCCTACTGTTTGTAGATCGGGCTGATACTGTATCTGAATTTAAGTATGTTTTATGTATTTGGGCAATTGAGTTAGAGCATGAATCGAGGAGGAGGAGAAAAGCAATTTTATGATGACTTCGAAATTTAAAACAAAGTAAGAATGTCAATCTATTCAAACTAATTTTCTAAATGAGATCGATCATATGAAATTGTATGCGGACCTTCTAGAAGTTGAGACCACGTGGAAGCTTACCCTAAGCATAAAACAGACGGTACTGAGTGATGAAAAAGTATTGACTAAATTTGAACGAGAAACTGTGAATGATGAATATGTAAAGAAAAAACTGTAGTTAAAATCGCGAGTGTCCGCGGATAAATTGAACAACCTTAAGTGAATGTATTTCTGCTTGGCTTAAAGATGCTATTTTTCTAAACTGATTTTTCCGGATAAAAATGAAAAATGTTAAACATAGGGATGCCCAAAGTAAAAAGTACATTTTAAATTCTTTCTCTTGACCTATTTACCTTCATAATTTGACTATTCTCCGAGGAATTATTGCATTACTAATTCTTGAATTCTATAATTTTGTAAGAACAATCTATAAAATCATATCCCATGTCCAACATATTTTCATACACCCTAAAGTGTAAATGTGCAGACCATGATGCAATTTTACAATCCCAGGTGGAACCCGCGATCATTATCGTTTAATAATATCTTATGACTAAGATTTTTTCATACACCTTAAGATGTAAATTTTCAGATAAAAATCTAAGAAGCTATTTCTCTATCGTAAGTGATAAAGCTACAGTTTTCGAAAAAGTTGATGAATTTTCAAGTTTAATATCTTAAGAGAAAGCTTAAAGTGTGAAGTTTTGCATTATAACGATTGCGTGGTCAACATATTTGAATTCCTCCATGAAAAAAAAGATTGAAAAATTGGTAGCGTTACTTATACCCAACTTATGTACAGTTAACGTTGTTTCATTTTTAGTGGGCACCAATACACGTGAGTGCCCGTTTGCGTGTGGTGCGTATTAGTTTGGCATGCATATGAATTAGCTGTTCAAATTTGGTCAATTAGGAAGTACTCAAAGAAAGAAAACTTTTTGGGAGTTATATACAGGTACTTTGCGGTTTGATTGAAAAAAATCGAGAACCCCAAAATCAGACCTTCAGCATCCCTTTTGAGCAAGCTAAACTTGATTTTTTTCATATCAATACAGTTAAAACACAATTTTTTTTATTCTGATCGTTAAAGAATGTTCATGTTCATGTTCAATAATCATTTTATAAACTATATAGATTAAGTACCTATAAGTACTTATTGTTTTTGAGAAATTTCAAGGGACAATGAAAATTTTTGCTGTTTTGAATCCATGAATCGTAGTTCTTGCTGATAATTTGTAAAATATCATTGACATGCTAGATTCAGCGATTGTTAAAATTTTATTACGGATTTAACATTCATATAATTCTGTTTTTCTTTATTTACACAAACTAGTTCGTAACAAGGGTTACAGATTCAAGAATTTACGCAAAGCTCAGAGAGAACCATTTGAACATATGATGAGAGTTTGGGTTAGGGTAAGTATCCATACTACACATTATCTTCAAGTAGTGTCAAATTGTAAATGCATGTCAAGTATTAATTACTTCTCTTTACTAAATCATTTTCAGCATAATCGTGAGCCTATTGAAAATGGTGAATTGAATCATGATAGTATTACAAAAGCTGTAGATGCATTAAAAGAAGGTACTATTTCATAGAAACTTCTTTTCATACGTAATGGCCAAACAGTTATCTTTCACATGTAAACAGAAAATATTTCAATTGCCTTACAGAACAGAAAAATTGTGGTTGGGGAAAAAACCGCGACCAATTAGAATTGATTTTGATGAAAAAATCGATCAAATTCGCCAGAGCAGTAATGGAAGAATTCGAAAAAGCCAACGATAAGAAGCCAATCGAGGAAATTATTAATGGATGTGTGCAGAGTTGCAAATTAGATCAAGGTCTTGCTAATGCATACTCATCTTTAGGTACATTCTTCTATCAGTACAATCCACATATCTATCGATAATCTTATTTTTTCGAAAATAATAACAAATTCTAAACTTTTATATGCATAATTGCAGCTAAATACGTTAAAGATAAATACACATACATCGTAGACCTTTTGTGTAAAAATGCAGAGGGTGCAGATAGATGGGCAGTATGGTTCATGTGTATAGCAGTTATTCACCCACAAGAATGGCCAAAGTTGGATGAGGTATTCAAAAAAGACCACAAAGACGACTCTTTGAGCAAATTAATCTTGGTATGTTGAATTACACGCACTTTTTAATACCAAAAAAACCATTATAATTTTATAAACTTTTATGCCTTTTTTTTGTAGCGGAAAGTACCTGATGATAAAGTAATGGCTGAGATGATGGCTGCAATGGTGGATCCCAAATTTAAACCTACCACATTTCCTGAAAACCCTTCGGAAGTCGATTCAAAAAAACCAGTTCGCTGAAAATTCAAAGAATTTAAATATTGTATAAATACCTTCCAAAATCGGTTTCTCATGTTAATAAAAAGAAGAGATATTGAGAGTTTTGTTCGTTTTTAAACTTCAAGATGTTTAGTTTCTCACACACTTTTGGCCCATTGAGCTTAAAAGCTGAGATTTGGTATGTAGATTGAGTATATGCTATGGATGTGTAATTTTAAGGTTCAGACTTTTTCGTATGTTCTCATTCCTTTACAGTCCTGAAAAAAGTTGCGGTTTTGGGTAGGTTTAGCTCATATCATGTGCATACCCTATCTTCCTTTCAAATTGCGTCACCAGGTTAAAACTTATCATGATCAAGAGGAAACAGTCACAACTGTACCTCAGTCCTGCGCCTTCCTCGCTGCGACAGCGACTGACCCCATTCACGCTTTTATTGAGTTGGCTCATCTGGTAGGAGATATTCCTCTACCTCTTGAATCACGTACTTCGCCAAATAAAATATCCTTTTCTAGATTCTCTGTTCCCAGCGGTGCGGTGAAGGTGTATTCTTGACGAAAAAATCGTTGAAAATTTTTGGGGGCCTTTTAAAATTTATAACTGATACAGTTGGAGGAAGGAAAAAAAACAAATCACAAACAAGAAGAACTATTTATTTTTAAAGCTAAATTTTTGAGTATATACTCGATCCAGTGATTTAAAAGGAGAGGCAAACATCACCACCCACCCCTAAGAAATTTTTGGCATTTAGGGCTTGGAAATCCGTCAAAATAGTAATTTTTTGTAGCATATTACAATCATGAGAATTGAAAAAAAAAACATTCTAATCAGCATTACGGGTAAGAAGGTCTCAAGGAGATTAAAAAGTCGAAACTCTCAAAAAGCGCATCTAGAGTCTCTACTAAACGTACATACCAATTTTCAAGTTACTCGGTCAATTTGGAGGGGAGTTATGCGGGGAACAAACTCAAAAAATAAAAAACGACCAAAAACCCACATATTTGGGGCTGTGAAGGTGTGCAAGGGGTTGAAAAGTTGAGATTCACCAAACGCAAATTTAGGGTCTCAACTGAATGTACATCTAAATTTCAACTTCCTAACTCAATTTGGTGAAGAGATAGGGGAGAAACAGCCGTTTTTCAAGGTCAAAAAGGGAAAACCCTCTCATATCTCTCCTCATAGACCAGGAAAGGTGATTTTTGAATATGTTATACAACTTTGGATTTTCTATCAATTGGTTCAAAATCAAACAATTTTTGCGTTTTTGACCCCTCAGCACCCCCTCCCGAAAACAGGTCATAACTGAATTTTACCCAAGTTCATCCCTACTCATCTGAGCCGACTGCCCGAATTAGACCGATTTTGGTTTGTATCGAACAGAGTAAATGATTTTAATGTTTCGGAAGAAAAAAATAAAAATAACTGTGTTACACTGATTTCAGACTCGTTTCTGTTTCCTCATATTTACAATGAAGAGCTCTTAACTGTTTTAAACCAATAATAAAAATCTACAGATATTCACTATTCAATTAGAAAGAAACGTATAGCAGCAATGGCGTAAATACTGCTGTGAGGGATTATGGCAGGAATGGTGGTGTTCACACCCTTCCCCATGCATTTTTTTTTTAAATTTTTATACGAGAAAAAAATACTGTGAAATTGAACATTATTACAGCTTTGAAACGTGTCTAAATATTGATTTTCTGACTCTTTATGCTCAAAATTTTCCAAAATTTTCACCCTCGAGTCGCTCGAGATATATTGTCCTTGGGATCTGATGCATTCTTCTTCAGACCCACATCTCAAAGGCATCTATTCTTCTTTTGTTATTTGCCTTCAGTATCCATGCTTCTGCCACGTACAAAAAAACAGGAAATACAAGGGTTCTGATCAGACCCTTCTTCTTATCCTTGGTTATCTTTCGGTTACGTGCAACATTCCGTAGTCTGGTCAGTGTTGATTTTCTTAATGCAATTTGATCAGGTAAATTTGCTAGAGTCCTGGATGAGGTTTATGTGGGTTTCGATTTTTCAGCTCTGTTACACCCTACCATAATCCTAAAAAAAGAGCTATTTTTTCCGTTCAGGTATATCTCTCTTAAAATTAGGTTGGAGATTTGAAATTTTGCATGCAGATTTATTAGTGATCCCAGATATGGGATTTGAGGTTTTCAAGTATTCACCCTAAAATCAACCACAATTTCAATAACTGATCAGAAAAAAACATCGCAGAGAACTGATTGTTAATTCTAATATTTTATGAAAATCAGTTTGAAAAAGCAAAGACTTACAAATGGTAAGTTTTTTTTTACCTACCTATACAGACACCGCGCGTACTTCTCCAAACATTCGCAATTCTAACTCTCACCGGTGCATCGTAGTGTAAAACTCTTAATGTCCATTTATCCGGTCATCGAAGTCCGATATTCTACAATGTTGTTAACCTCACAACTGTGTAATAAGCATAATATAACGAAATGAAATCGCTAAAGCGAACGAGTCGTCGATATGAGAGTTTACGAAGTATTTGTCATTTTGCCATAAAACCTTTCTACGGGTACACAAAGTGAAAAATTGAGTTAAACGAAGCTTAAAGGTTAATAACTGCCTTTCGATAAAGGTTTTTCTTACAATGTATACTTGGGCACCTGTACCTACTACCCACGTGCATTATACCGCTAGCTGGATTCGTTTTTCATCTTTTACCTACCCTTCATTCGATAATTTTTTTTCCTTTGTTCATTTTCTCTGACTCGTCGTAAATAGCTAGGTATATACAAATTAGACGTTAATTCACGCTTGAAATATGACCTTTGCGTAAACGATAGGTCTATAACCGTACCACCTGTGCTCGCGGTGAAACTGAACCGCATTTCTGAGTCGATAACTCGTATTCGTCGTTGTTCTGTTTGCCTTGCGTTTCGATACACGAACGTCGTAAATTACTCGCGACGTGTTGCTAAATTTTTGCCACACGTATGTAGGTGTATACGAGAATACATACACAACGTGGAGTAGGTATAACGCTCCATATATTATTTCAAACTCGCATACGACAATGATACAGAGCTAGCTTCGAAGTAAATCTCCTAACAAAAATGTAGTCGACATAGAAAAGGCGTGACAGCAGTCAGATTTTCAAAGGAATACCACCCCACAAGAAAACAAAAAAAGTATACCTCGAGGTGAACGTTGCATAAATTCGATTAGAGAGGTGGGTTTTTTTTTCAACTCACTCGCTTTATTTGTTTCATTGTATGAGTTTTGCGAACTTTCTACTTCGACCCATCATCCCTGTTCTTATACAAAATACAAGAATAAACTGTATGAAAATTTTCCAGGACGTGTTTGAAATGTAATGACACATATCGTAATATGTGTATGTGCTTTGCGTTGGTTCAACGCGCGTTGAACTGTACATCCAGATCGTACAATTTCATATGTAAACAACGAACCATACATTTCTACCATTGCAGAGAGGGGAAAAATAGGTGTAACATGTGAACTTCACAAGCTATGCCATACAGGCGAGAAAATTAAAAAACGTTAGCACTGTTGAGTAATGTTTTGAAAAAATAATTCGATAGAAAAATTCACAAAGTGACGTCAGTTAATTGAACCTCATAGTAACGTCGCAAATATGAATTGCGTTACCTATTGTGGCGCTATAAAATTGAAACGCGTTGCAGCACAAGTACATGGTCACATTGTTGTATGTTCAAGTACACAGGACTGATGACGATAGGGTGAAAAAGATATTACACAAGGCTCATAATTCTTTAAAAAATGTTCAGGGGCAGTACTGCAAGCTTATTTAGAAACTTGTTAAATAACAATCATCACAATATACTTAAAATTCAGCAAAATAATTCCATCCTGGGTTTGAAAAAATTTCGAAGACTCGAAAAAAGTTGTACAGCTGGGCCCGCAATTGTTCTCCTCTGTTCAAATCACGTTACACTGACTCTCCTTTGCAGTCAAATAAATAGATTATTATTATTATTATTATCATTATTATAGTCTTTACAGACTTAAAATTATAGTTACAACTTGAATATAATTTACATAAAGTTTCTTATTTGACGTCGGGCCCAAATTTTGGGCATAGGCCTCCTTCACTCTCTGCCATTCCACCCTATAACACTTTTTGAATGAATATCTACGATGGCAATGAACGCCGAAAGTGAATTAAAAACCTTTAATTATGAATTCCACCCTATCTTTAGCTATGCTCTCGTAATTTATATTTTGTACGAAATTGACGATGTCGTCCCTCCACCTCGTTCGCTGCCTACCCCGTCTTCTACCCTCCCTCAGAAACCAATTTTGAATTTTATAAGTCCAGCGATCATCCCCCAATCTTGCAACGTGTCCGGCCCATTCCCATTTCAATCTTTTTGCTACTTGATC
>FIZR01002166.1:0-11877 GCA_900060175.1 Ferrisia virgata
GAAAAGACCGCGAACATTATCAAAATCTCCAGGCGCATCTCCGAGAAAAAAACAAGGCCGATGTTATTTATGTTCATATACCACCGATGCAAAATTTATGATCACCTGCGACAATTGTGGAGGACACATTTGCTTGAAACATCGTGGATCGTTGTGTATTCAGTGTTTGGAAAATGAAGACTGCAAACATATTGCTGAAAAAATTAATTCGATTTAAAATTTTTCCCATGATAATTTTTTCATTTTTCAATAAATGGTATTATGATGATGGAGGGGGTAGTACGGTTATGAGAAAAGGTGGGGGAAATATGATCCCATATCAATTGCTACTTATAAACAATGTTCCTACGGGCCTTGAATCAAATTTTGAATAAAAAAAGTTTTCGGGTGTTTTTTCACCCAGTGTAGCATTAACGTCGGTCGATTGATGTGTAGCATTCCAGGGTTAATTTTAGAGATAATAATAAAACTTGCCTTCATTTGATCCCAAAAATTTTCATAAAAAAATGTGATAATTCAGTACGGCCATGATCTAAATGCTAAAAATTATGAAAATAAGGCAAATGTAAACTTTATCGTACATTTTACATTATTTTAGCACTTGAATCGAGAAATTTCAATGTAAATATATCAACTTATGACATATACTCCTTCTCACTTCAAAAGCAATACCTAAAACTAACTAACAAATGAAACATTAAAATTATAAGTACATGTTAATTACTCGAGATAAAAAATCTATCAGCTATCTTGTGCTTAGAAAATATTGTAACAAAACTTACAACATAACAATTACAACGCTGATACGAAAGCACCTACGTTTACGTAAGACATAAAGTATACATGATAATTCCAAAAGGTTCATTTTTCTTCACAGACGTGCACAGTACACATCCCCTATAGCGATTGTTCGTATAATAAATCAACATACCCGTAATGAGTTTCTTTAATTAGTATACGCGGAAGAGAAACTTACGACATCAAATTACAAAGAGTTATACTTACTCTTTAAGGGGAAAAAAATGAAATAAAATAATATAAAAAATGGTTATCTTTAGTACAGGGCAGCACTACTGTCATTTTACAACGCGAGCTAAAATATTGTACGTAATACGTAGGTAGTTCGCTATCGTACATTATTTCGCTGCTTATAATATTTTCAAAATAAATGTTGAGACGACGTTGTAAAAAATATTTCACAAAATGTGCCTCGAATGCGCGCACTGCACACTGAGGGGCTTTTGGCAAAGCGCGAAAGAGAGAAAAATGAAAAAAATTTGGGTAAGTAATAGAATATTGCTATATGTTCAAATACGTAGCATCTTTGTTTTCTAAATTCCAAATAAAAAGAAAATTCTGGCTCGGTGCCAACCAGATGCTTTGCCGGCTCAAATTTTCCCTTCGATGAATCGTCGCATCCGCTCTGTCGGAACGATTCATTTTTCAAGATTACTTCGGGGTATAATATAGGTCGAGAGTACGAACGACAATGAACGTAAAATATAAAGTACCTACTCTTTTATACCAAGTACTTATGGTTTTTTTTTTTTTTCTTTCGCCATCTAATGTTACACTTTATCAGTATATAACTCGAGTAATATCGCCGTTTGTGAAAAGAGAAAATGTTGAAGTACATAAATGAGATAGCGAGGTAAGTAAAAGCTGTAAAAAAAATTTCATCCAAGTTGACTAATCGTCATAAAATATATATGTACCAACAAATACGAGGGAGGTGGCGAAATTTTCGCAAAATAAGTAAATCTCGTGTAGTAGTATGAGTATCAGTACAAAGGAGTTGCACAATCAGTATCAGAATATTAACATCAGGTGTTTTGAAAACTCACATATTTGTATAGTTAAGGTAGCATGCACTAAAATTTTTGGTATCTTTTGCTCATGAGATGTCTCTGCATTATAGCTTTATTAACGAAGGTGTAGAAAGAGATCACCTCACGGAGTAGAATGCACAAGTGGTAGAAAAATGAGGGAAAAAAGGGGGAAATATTTTCGTTGCCAACCTACTCAGTTTGAAAACGTAAAAATTAATAAACTGCAATGAAGCGAAACGTAACTACCACGAACACCAGATAGTAGAATGGACAAGTGGTAGAAAAACAAAATATTCCATTTGGTAGAATAGACAGGTGATAGAAAAACAAAATATTCCATGTGGTCTACAACACAATTGTTAGACAAGGGTGTCGCCACTCACATTGCAGAGCTGGTAGAATCGGTGTATGAGTGCAACTCAATGCTGGTGAAGACTACTAATGAAGAATCTAGTACCTTTTAGGCAGAGAGAGGAGTGAGGCAAGGATGCACAGTGTTTTCCGTGCTCCTTAATACATATGGTGAATACATCATGCCATAGTTATGGGAAGACTGGAACAGAGGAGTTTCAGTTGATGGCAGAAGAATCTCAAAACTCAGATATGCAGACGACACTAAAGCTGGTGGCAGTAGATGAAGATGAGTTGGCGGAGCTAATCAATCGAAGCCAGCTGCGGATCATTGGCAGAAATACAGCACCAAATTTTATTGGGGAAATCAGCGGTGGCTAGTCTACCAAATGTCACATGTCACTGGAAGATATCCAAGGAAACATGAAACAGGCGGATCAATACACTTGTGTTTCTGATTTTTTGTACACGAGAAAAACATAAACATTGAAGGCAGATGAAAAAAGAAGGAATAAATGAGTTTGAGGTGTGGGTCTAGAGAAAAATTCTGAAGATCCCATGGGCACTAGAAAAGACAATCAAGTCAAACAAAGAAGAAATGGGGAAACCAGTAAGGCCTGTAAGGCTGAGCGTTTTTTGAGAGAAACGCATAATGTTTTGTTTCAGACACTTGGCCAGAAGGAACGAGGAGAATCTAGAAAAGGATAAATTAATCTGGTTTAAGAAGGAGAAGTAAATCTTCTACCAACAGGGCTAACATAATGAAAGCGAGAATGGGATCAGTTGCTGTGTGATGCAAAAAGAAATGCATTCAAGGTAACTTGATAAAGTCTAGGTTGTGGCCTATTACAAAACCTCAAATGAAGGATTCACTCATCAAAGGTGATATTTTGATGAACTTTTGAGTAGAGTTTGTCTCATGGAAAATGACATTTAAATTGGATGTTCCATCTCGATAATACATCCTACATACCACAAGTAGAGCAACACAAGTTCAACTAATGTGGCATGTGTTGCCTGCCCAAAACATTGCAAGAATTGTGCTACAGACATTTGAATTTTTTATTTTCAAAAAATTCTAATTCATCGTAGAGGTGTCTGGTTTACTCCAAAATTTGGTAAATACAATGTCGTATTTCTGGTAAAATATTAGGGACATAGGTGATGTGTTTCGTAAAATATGATGAATTAAATCTAAAAAATTTTTGTTTTTGAAATTTTCCAAAGTTTTATTCATAACTGTTTAAAAAGCTCTTTGAAGTATCTTAACTTGTTTTAATATGTGTAAAAAAATTGTTTTGTAAAAATTTTTTTCGCTCTTTCCAAACAAAAAATTTCAATGAAAAATAAATTCCGCAAAATTATTTGATTTTGATATATTTTCTCTAAATTAATTGGA
Organism: Ferrisia virgata; assembly: GCA_900060175.1. NCBI lineage: Eukaryota > Metazoa > Arthropoda > Insecta > Hemiptera > Pseudococcidae > Ferrisia > Ferrisia virgata. Next base: position 3,580 of record FIZR01002166.1, read on the forward strand.
TATTTCAATAAAAAGAGGTTTTTGTTGAAATTTCTATATGCATAAAAAAATTTTTTTTAGATAAATGGGAAAAATTTCAACAAGTTGATGGAAATTTAATTATTCCAAGCGGTGTAGGGTATCTTGTTATTTTACGAAAAATGTTTTAACTGGGTATTTAAAAGAACTTTTCAACAAGTTATGAACAAAAATTTAGAAAATTTTCTAACATTTCTTTTACATTTAATTCGTTGTATTTCACGAACCGTTGCAGATCGTAAAAATCGACATATTTCATATTCCAAAAGAACGCAATAAAAGGGCTTTTCAGCACAATAATGCATCCAGAGAAATTCGCCGGCCTAAAAAAGAGAATTTCAATTAAAATTGTTCAAAAATTTGCACGTAGCAGTGCAGCCAATTGAAAAATTGATTTTTAGGTGTAAAAATCGAGAATCTCTTGATAATTAAGGCAATCATTTTAACGATCTCGGAATTAGGAGGTTGGCTACCCTATAACGCAAGACTGTTGAGAAATTTCAATTGAAATTCATTTTTCTAAGGGGAAAAAATTTTTTGAACCCATTTTTAAGGTGAAAAGACCTTTTATTGTGTTCTTTTTTAAAAAATGAAATGTGTTGATTTTTACGATCTGTAATTTTTCAACCCTCTGGTAGGTGGTTATAAGTGGTATTGGAACGAAATGCCAATGGTACAGAGAAATGCAGAAACTCAAATCGCTTTTTTTTTCAGCTCTGTGACCGAGGTCTTACATCCCTTTCAGGGGATAAATACGACAAAAACCCGTGTTTTTTTCGAGAATGACCGCAATATGACGACCCATAGCTCCACTCCCCTCCCATTTTGAGCTACGGTAACAAAATTTTGTATGGTGGGTTTTCAACTCAATGTCAAGCACTTACTTGAGTTTGGCCAAAATCCGAGGAATGTTTTTTTTTTATCCACGCTATTATACATTTAAGTCTCATGAGTTGACTTCGGTACATTACACCTTCATTTTAATAAAGATAGGTAGCAAATGATTTGAATTTACAAAACCAGATATAGGGAAATAATTATCAATACACATGATACTTTTTCTAAACTGGCTCTTTTGTAACGTTTCAAAATTGGTAGCTATTATTGCTACGTGATCTGTCCTTTAACAAAAAAAATAAAATAGCGAAAAAAAAAAAACTAAACAAAAACTCATCCGAATACACGATTGAAACGTCGTCAAACACCTATACTGTATTTTCAAAATGACATTTTGCGAAAATTGAAAAATATTGTCGCAATAAACTCAACACCATCATTTTCCAGCTCTACGAATAGCATAAGTACATATACATAGACATAATGAAGGAAATAAAAACCCCATTTGCATCGCTAACGATAACACATCGCGTCACATCGTCGTATCGTCAACTGGCTGAAATTTCGTACAGAATTGAAATTTTTTTTATTCAATTCCTGATCGATATGAGATACTAGAAAATACACGAGTTTAAAAAACGACACCGTTAATCTACCGCGTTATACGAGTTCTAAGGTGGGAGAGTCTGCGAAGGGATACCTATCGAACGAAAATAATAAAACGAAAATGCTTTCATGATTATCACGAACATAGGCTTATGTCTCTATGTACCATATATAGGTAGAGTTACTTTTGACCCACTCACAAGCCGGTATCTTAGTCGACGAACTGACAAAAATTTTTTTTTTTTTTTTGAGATGGACTCTGGTATTGGTTGGTATAGAGTATTTTTGTTTTGAAACATTAAATGAGAAAAACTTTACTATTTTTCAGGACACTTTATTCTATCGTATATAGACAGCTAATACGCGGTAAATTTTCCACAATTTCTCTTATCACTTTTCAGGCTTAGTTGCGTTCGAGTTGGGCGATATTCTCGAAGCCGACATTATTCTAAAGCTATATTCGAAAACGATAAGATATCACCGAGTTGTAACTATATGTCATTGACAAAAACTTTCGCTACGAGGATTATCATTTTGGGATGGATTTTTCTCTCTTTCTCCCTCCCTCTCTCTTTCCTTCTACTTGCTTTTTTTTTCGCACACAATAGAACGCTGCTGCGGATATTTGAAAAAAAAAAAATTATCGCGCCGGTTTTTTCTCCTTATATCTTTAACTGATACCGAATGAAAAAAGTGTATTTTGTTGATTGAAAAAGTAATCTAGCAATTGTAGGCGGATTTACAGGCGCAATTCCGAGTATTTACGAAATTAACCTATTAAAGCGAACACGAGTCTGAAAATTTTGCATTCTAATGCAAGCTTAACTATTCGTTTTCGAAATGAACCAACTTGAAAATAAAGACAGAAATAGTTTTTAATAATATGGCGTCTATGTGAGATTTTTTATTTTTAGGAAATATAGACGAATGAACTTTCACAATAAGTCAAGTCGTTAAGTTTTATACCACAAGGGTGAAATTTCTTCTTTTTTTTTTTGAAGATAGCGTAACTTCGAGATAATGTGAAAGAAATTTCATGCAGTTCTTTCTCAAGTTCAAGGTCAATATCATAAACTGTATGCTTCGCTGCGGATATAGGTGAATATTTTCAAAGATTCAGCTCTAGATAATCACATCCTATAGATTTCAAAAAACAATTTCATTCGATGGAATTTTCGTGAAAATCTTGTCCTAGGAAGGGAATGATTCCCACTCGAAGAGCCACCAGCGAACCTTTCTCATTTTTCGAGCAATCATTAAACGAAAGCTGCAATGAGATTCATTAGCTTTTGTTTGTTTTAGCCTGATTTGCTATGTCATATTGTCAACGAAACCCAGACGATTTCAGTGTATCAACCTATGATGGTAACCAGGGGAGGGGGAGGAATTTAACAAAATCCGTTTCGAGGTTCCTGGAAGACTTTCAAGACCATTTTTACTGATGCCAGATATTTACTTTTTAAATCTCCTACCTCCAACTAAAATTATTACTTTGGTCAGTACTCAGCAAAATCGCTATCATTCGGTCTATACGCTTAGTTTTACGGCGGATTATATATACATATATATATATATGTATATGAGTGGGGGTGACTTTGGATCAAAATTTGGAGGAGAGGGTGCTGAGAGGCAAAAGTCGCAACAGTTGTTCCTTTTTTATCTAATCGGCAGAAAATCCCAAGTTTCATAACATTTTAAAAAATAAGCTTCTTTGGTTCATTAGAAGGGGAGATATGGGGGCTTTTTCTTCTTATGATCTTGAAAATGGGCGGTTCTTTACCTCTCTTTTCCAAATTGGACAAGAAAGTAAAAATTTAGTAACGTGGATAGAAGGACTATAAATAAGCTTTTTGTTGTTTTTGACTTTACAGACCCATTTTACCCCCTTTCAGTCCCTAAAATGTGGTTATGCCTGAGCTACAAAGTTAAAATTTGGTAAGCTAAGTTACCAACAAATTATGGGCCAGTAATTTTCTTTTTCCCCTATCCCCAATAGCATAATAGAAAACTTTGTTTTGATGACTGTTACATATGGTTTGGGATGCTTACTTTGCATTAAAATCTCTAAATTTCAAAAAAGTTCATTCAGGAAATGTGATAAGAAGTAGTTTAGAAAGTCCAAGGATTTAAAGTTTACAAAACATACGAATTATGGATTAGCATACTTTGTAGCTACAACAAACAAAACAATGAACTTCAAAAACCTAAGAAATATTAAAACTTGATGTATCCACAAACGTAAATGACAAAACATTCCCATTAGTCACATTTTTTGAAAATTATAGTGAAATAAAAAAACCAGTTCCAAAACAACAGACATTTTTTCACAAAAAACAATTTTTTCTAGTGAAATGCGCTTCAACTGATATCTATTGGTAAGAACACACCCGTGTTTATCAATTAAGGCAGCTAGCGTTCCTGGTGGACAATTTTGGAACTTGCTAACATTGATTATTCATTATATTCCATATTTGGAAGGTGATCCAAGATTGGTAACTTACCTTGTATTGGATTGGTATAGTCCTAAATTTAGCTTTGTTTTTTTTTCAACTATTCAATCTACTGTCTCTGAACTCCTTCCACTGTTCAAGGAAAAACGTCTCAGAACGTTCCTTTTGGGAAGATTTTTTTGGCTCATTGTACTCGTGAAGGTGTGTTGTTAAACATATCCAAAATCTTCAAAAATCTTACAGTCCCATCTGCCCTTTTTGAAAGCTTTTAATGGAGATGTGGCTCCCTCACCGAAGTGACTTTCTTATAAAATTGTGAGCGACATATCAAAATGCATTGCAATTTTATGCTTATTACAAATATTCTACCTAAAATATTAACACTTCTTTCAAACCCTTAATTTTTGGGCCCTGACGATTGAAAAACTGTTATTTTTCAAACAACATAACCAGATAAAAATGATGAATCGCTTACCTGCTGAGGTTTTCAACCTATCCAGCTCAAGTTGGTCGATAAGGTCCGAAAAACAAATATAAAACGAGAAAAAAAAACTATTCCGTTTGTATGAGCCTCATCTTGACACAGAATCTGATCATTTTGATCCATAACTTGGCATCTGTATGAAAAAACAGGATATAAACCTTCAATCATCACCAGTTGACTTACAGTAAATTATCAAATTTTTAATTAAAATAATGAGCATAATTGTGAATTTCATTTTGAACTCAATCTGATCATTATGCTGTATAATTACCATGGGTCTAATTTCCATCAAAGTTCATCAAAGATTGAAAATTTGGAGTGAAAAATTTTTCAATTTGAACAGCTACACATACAAAAAAACTTCGTCGAAGACCGAATAAGTGGGAGATGGGTAAACAAAAAAACACAAAACGAAAAAAAAACATTCTTTAATGCTTTCAAACACCCGGAAGCTTTTTTTTTCATTTTCAAGCATTAAAATTTTATTGTTATTTTGCGACTGCAGTAAGCTAATGTCAGATTTTCGCCCATTTTGCACCCGCTAAAGAAAAGAGAAAAGAACTCGTAGAGGGTTCATTTGGACAAAAGTAGTTTGTAGTATGTTCTTCTAGTTGTTTTTTTATTGTCATTTTTTTTTTTTTTTACTATATAGCCCATTTTCTTTTCTTCATCTCACTGGTGGAGAATCATTTTTTCTTTGTCTATTTTAGTCTATTTTTATTTTCAGGTACCTCGCGTGTTTCTTTTTCTTTCTTTTTTTTTTTTTTCTTTTGTTTGCTCTTCTTATATGTAGGTAAGTGTACTGACATTCTTCTACGACGAAAGTTTTTCAAATTATTTGCTTCAGGAGTTTTGTAATTGTTGTGCGAGGTAAGAGAGAGTACCCACTTTGGAAAGTTTGTAGAGAGAAAAGTTGAGTGTATATTCATTAAAGATTTTTCTCATTGTTTGCAATTGTTGAAAGAGTTTTAATTTTTAAAAATCTTCACTCTTTTTCGCTTTCTTTTTTTCGCGCAGGCAATCTACCTAGTTATTGTAGGTAGGTTATTAACGTCGAAAATTTTTTTCTCACCAGTTTTTTCAAGAATACAAAATTAGATATAGGTAATTGAATTTTATACTTTTTTTATTATTTACGCTGCCCCCCCCTTCGAAGATGTGAAAAATCTCTTTTATTATAAAGGTCGAATGTAAATTGACGAAGAAAAAAAAAGAACAATCGGTCAACATCGTTTTCGTCGAAAAACAACGCAGTTTTGGAGAGTTGACTGGCGGTGGGTAAAGATTTAAGAAATTAAAGAGATTTTCACGTACTCGATGGTGTCAGGGGCGGCGCCTGCATCTATAAATGAAAGACGATTAAATTGTTTCCACATTGCAAAAGCTACGTAGTTTACGTTTTTACTTGGTAGTTTTAAAGTTTTTGAATTGTTACAAAATACATTCACTTATTACATACAAGCGGAGAGAATAAGTCGTCATCACAAAAAGCGAACGTTTACTAGGGCGCACGAAAAACCTAACGCTTAGTAGTGCAGCATTTCTACATCCGATAAATGTTTTTCAAGTGCTGCTGGTTAAATGGCCGCAACAACACGACTGACGACGAGCTGCGCAAAAAATTCAAAAGTTTAGCAATTTACGTGATATTTTTCTCAGTCGTATTATTAAACAGAATTTCGTCCAACTTTTGCCAATATGAATTCTTTTTCAACCAATATCAACCGATGGGTATCGGCGCTTCTGAAATGAATCAAATTTGTAGATGATATTTTTATACTTGCATCATTTCAAGACAAGTAGTTGTCTATAATTTTCAATTCATGAACTCGCTGTACCTGGAAGAGGCACTAGGGAACCAATTTCAAATGTAATTCAAATCATTGAGAAATACAAAGAATTCAACCCATCTGATATATTATGCTTCATAAATTATGCTAAAGCCTTCGACTGTGTGAACTGGAAAACACTGTATGAAATACTAAAAGAAAAGGGTGCCTGTGCTCACATTAGGTAGCCAGTATAATCTTGTATGAGTGCAACTCAATGCCAGGGAAGACTAGTGATGAAGAATCTAATACTTTTTGGGCAAAGAGAGGTGTGAGTCAAGAATTCACAATGTCTCCCCCGTTCTTTAATATACATGGCAAATACATCACGCAGCAGTCACTCAAACACTGAAATAGGGGAGTTTCAGTTGATGGCAGAAGAATCTTGAATCTCAGATGTGCAGATGAAGATGAGTTGATGGAGCTAATCAATCAAGCGGAGGCATTGAGCAAAGAACAAAGATTTCGCATTAACGCTTCAAAACCTTCAGTTGTATCCTAACTCCTGAAAGAATATGAGGAGGTTAATACCATCATCATACCTTTACAGTCCTTTTCTTTCCAATGATAAATATTTTCCCATCTTAAAAACCGCAAAGCCTTCAATGAATTTAGCTGTGAACTTAGATGAAAATTATGGATCATTGGTAGAAATTTGACGCTAAATTGCACTGGGAAAATCAGCGATGACCAGACTATGGAATGTCACATATAACCTGAAGATATCCAAGGGGACAAGAAAAAGACTAATCAGAACCCTTCTATTACTTGTTGTATGCGGCAGAAACATGGATATTGAAGGCAGATGACAAAAGAAGAATAAATACCTTTGAGATGTGGATTTGGAGCTGAATGCTGAAGATCTCATGGACAGCGCGCAGCACAAACAAGTCAATCATAGAAGAACTGAAAGAGCCAGTAAGATGAGCATTTTATGCAATAAATGCATCATGGGATATTTCGGACATGTGACCAAAAGAATCGACGCCTTTGAGTGGGGTTGGCAAAAGATGCTAAGGATACTCTGGACAGCGCGACAAACCAACATTTCAATCGTCAATGAAATACAGGAGCCTGTCAGGCTAAGTGCTTTATGCGAGAAACGCATTCTAGGATATTTTAGACACACGTGTCCTGGAGAAAAGTTGGAAATATCAAAGAAGACATTCTCTTTGGTAAGGCTCCTGGTAAAAGAGAGAGAGGAAGATCTGTAACCAGGTGATCAAAGCGCAAATAGGCTCTGTGGTAAGAGCTGCTTCTCAGGCACGCGATCGTGATAGATGACGCACTCTTTTAGGTTCAATATGGTCGCAAGTGACTATGAGACCTATTTATGATGATGAATTGTTGAAAACTAGGAAAAATAGAAGATTGAATACAGTAATTCGCTACTATGCCTTTGATTATTCTCTTTATTAAGTATCCCTCTTAATGAGAATCTATAAAAGGACATTATCTTTGCCAAAGTACCTTATTCAAAAGAAAGGAAGATTTTCTTCCAGATGGGCCGACACGATAAAGGTGCGAATGGAACCAGTCACTGTGACAGCGAAGAAGGTGCAGAATCGTAAAGACTGGCGCACTTTGTTAGCAGCAGTATTGTTGAGACAACTTTTACTTCTTGATTGACTCGGATGAAAATTTTTCTTTGATTCCAGATAAAAGATCTTTTTTTGAGGTACTGAAAAAAAAAGAAAGAAATGTTAATTGATGTGGATTGTGTGGTATAAGGACGTATCACATACTTATCATATTATTATATATATATATTTTTTCTTTTTTCTCTTCTTCTCTCTCTCTTCTTTCTTTCCTTTTCTATATCAAGTATCGCTAGGATAGATAAGATATCTGTAATGTAATTTATCTACCTAGCCTACCTTTATACATACGTGTTTGACCATTTCGAGATGTAACGTCGTTTTATGTGCGCTCTTCATGATGTTATGCGATAATGTGATATAAAATTAACCTTATAAATTTCGAGTTATATTTTGAGTTTAAATATTGAGTTAATTAAAGGAATTTTGATTTAAAGAAAAATGAGTTGAATCCTTTTCGATATGGGAGTGCAACA
>FIZR01002167.1:0-11870 GCA_900060175.1 Ferrisia virgata
GTCGAAAGGAGTGGTGGAAAAGGTAGTATGCCTAGAGATGGGTTACATTAGAGGAGGGAAGTCAGCTTGGTGGTCTTGAGAAATTTTAATAGATTTTGAATATTTTCTGGGTAGTCACAGAGAACATCTTTAGGCATGTGAATTTTTTTTTGTAACTCCTCTCAAATGTTTCCAATCATTTTGGAATAGAAAACATATCAGTACCTATTTTGTAAAAATTTTGAAAAAAAAAAAATTTCAAACTCGAATGTTTGGTAAAAATGTTCAGCTTTTTACCAAGGGGGTACAATAGTTCTCAATTTTGTTTAAAAATTCAAAAAAAAAAAAAAGTTTTTTTTCACGTATTAAAATAGATTTTTTTTTAATTGTAAAAGTATCTTTTCGAAAAATTTTGTTTATCACAACGGATTTTCTGAATCATTTATACTGTATTTTTGTATGCTGGGATACCTATTGAGACCTCTTGAAAAGCGTAGAAGCTGTGAAAACGGACCCTGAATGAACGAAGATAAGTATACTCGGCCAATTTGATGAGAATTTAATGGATAAAAATTGTTAATGACATGAAAATGAAAAATACGAAAATCCCGTTTTTTAATCACCTCTGAAAAATCGTTCAGCTATGTGAGATAAAATTGAAATTATTTCACTCAGTTATCTGAAATTGATATTTTTCTCAAAAAAATTTCTTCCATCATTTTTCAGAAAATCGTTAAAAATCGCAAAATGCGATATTTTTTAAAAACCATTGAACAGAGGAATCATGTTGAAAACATGGCCATCAATGATCAATGATCATTTTGGCTTTAAATATGTGTAACGATAAATTGGGTTTTTTGAAGAAAAAAAAATCGAAACCATTTTTTGAAAATTTTCACGCTTTTAATCAGCTTTACTAGTTGATAAAATTGAGTTGGAGAGCTACATTTTACCTCATCATTCTGAGGCAATTTCGTCACTGACTGACCTTCTCTGGCCTTTTCTTAAAGTGATTTTTGGTTAGGTAAGGTTCAGTTATTGCTGTTTTTCGGAGTTGTTCCAAGTATATCTCTTCTCCAAATTGGACCAGGAATAATCAAAGGTTTTACAAGTAAACTTGGAGATGGTCTTACATGTACCTTTTGGTAATTTAATTTTTTAGTCCCCTTGCACTCTCTTACAATCCCGGAAAAAATGATTTCTTGGACGGTTTTTGCTATTCCTTGAATCTGTCCCGCTCATATTTCTCCTCCAAATTGAGCTGCAGAGTTGAAATTTGGCTTATACTTTTAATAAACGCTTTTACTCTAGTTTGTGTTATTTTTGTAATGATATCGTTCCGTTAATTTGAATTTCAAGATTTATATTTTCAAAACTATTTGTAGAGATTTGGATAAAGTTGAGAGTATTTTCAAAAATGATAAACGTTGAATCTCTTCTAAGTTTATTAACAGATCTTCGTGTGAATAGAGGTCAACTACTTGATATCTAGTTACCCACCTGAATTCACGAAGAAAAGAACACCAAGCATTGAAACTAAATCCTTGTAAAGTTTTTTCTGGGTACTTTTTTTTAGAAATTATTATTTTTATACAGTATTTTTATTGATAATTTTTTTTCTGAGAGATTGATGCTTCACGAAAAGTTTTACTTTGCGTTTCTTCAAATTTTTGGAAAAAAAACGTATTTTTGGGATTTAAATTCAAGTGGAACGACTAAACATGAATGCAACGACAACTCGTTATACCTTTGATATTGTAATAGGCAAAACTTCGGCGTTATATGAGATGAGTGTTGCTTTCTGCATACCAGTATGGAAAATATTTGTTCCATAATCACACTTTCAAATTGAAATACGTATGAGGTAGGTAGGCTTATGTATCCATATTAATATCGAATTAAAAAAAAAAGAACATGACCTACCTCAACAACCTACGATGCTTTACGCAAAAGTATCGATAAACCATCCATCCATTACGATTATTACTTCGAACCGGGCACTTTTCAGATACCTGTTAACCAATTCGTATCGAAATTAATGTAAACGAGATTAACCTATCGGTCATTGTTTCCAGCTCCTTTGAACCAGACCCAACTACTCGCCGTTGGTTAAATTAAATTTTAGCCCACACTGTAAAATTAACGTTACGTTAAATTATTGAACAAGATGAACGCATTTACGAATTCTGATGGCACAAGAGGCGGCCAGTGAGTCGAAATAGGAATAGGGTAAATGCAACCCTCATTTCTACAATACGTTCGTAATGAGAAGAGTTGGCCATTAATTCGGAAATATCCGCCTTGCTCGAAAACACATTCGGAAGTAATAATATAAGGGTCTTTCTAGTTCATTTATTAACGAATTCAAATACCAAAACATTTATAAAAAAACATATATATTTTCCAGATTTACTCGTACAAAAAAAAAAATTAAAAACGCGCTACTTTTAAAATTAAAATTCGTAAACTAATGTAAAAAAAAAATGCATTCTCATATAAACTATTGAAAAATACACATAGTGTTTTAAACATTTTCAGAGAGCGGTATAATAAACCTATTTGAAATATTATAAAATATCGAGTCACGCTCCTACTTTTTATTTGACTTCTGAGTACTTAGTATTATTGCCAAATTGCGAGAAAAATATTACGTTTTCATACAAAATTAAAGCTAATTACTTTATTAGAAACTTTACCGTACGAAGTAATTACGATGCATGTCGATAAATTGTTGTATAATCATAATTACTATTTGTTTTTATTTTAAATATTATTAAAATACTATTCACTTAATACATAGAAAAAAATACCGGGCATTTAAAAATTAAATGATAAAAAAGCTTACTACTAAGTCTTACATTAATTTAAAATTTTTCTCGATTAAATTAAGGAGACAGTTATCCGTATATGCATTCGATTTAAAAAAAAAAAAAAAAAAATCATAATAAATAAAACTTAATCTAAGTAAGATCTTTGAAAAATACTTGCTCACTGCTCAGTATTTGTATACGTCTTTTATAGGTAGGTAGGTAGGGAGGTACATGCAATAAATATAATACATACTATTCGAGTATCGATTACGAACTGGTAACACTAAACATATTTTAACCCCTATAAGAAGTATCCATAATTATGCAGTAGAGGTTACTTAAGTACTCAAGCTTATTACTTACAATGATGATTAGAATCCTGTCCAACTAACGAATATGCGATTTCACCTTTTATTCGAATAATTCTTTTACCTAATGCTTTGCAAAATGTAATCTACTATCTCACCTGTCAGGTCAACGTCATGTACTTATTGTATTTTATGTATCATACGTACGTATAAAAAGGGCGGGAAAAATAAATAAATAAAATGCAGTCGAAAAAAATTGATGGCACGAATACCACGAAATTGTAATGATCTGCTCAAGAGAAGTGGAATAATTGTCACGTTTACTTAGGATGGATTACCACTGATTCGCCTACGCCCTCGTTCAATGATTCTTCCTAATTGAATAAAAAACAATTATTGAAAAATTAGTGTTAATTTCACGTAACATGAACATATCATAAAATTTATAATCGTTTAAGTAGAAGTACTATTAATTTGCATGCATAATGGTGAAAAAGGTTGACTATTTTTTGGATAATTTTTCAAATAATAAAGGTAGAAGAAAACTATCTGTATCATTGACAAAAGTTTTACGTAGGATATGATGAGAAAATATTTTCCAATTCCCATTCTATTATTAGCCTGATTTTCTATGCCATATTGTCTATGAAAACCAGGCTATTACAGTTTATCGACCTACGGCAGATGGGGGGAGGGGGATATCAGAAAAATCCGTTTTGAGGTCCTAGCAGACCATTAAGACCAATTTTGGCCATGTCAGATATTTATTTTAATTTTTTTTTATTTAATTTTTTTCTTCCTGAAGACTAAAATTATTTGCTCTGCTTGATATCGACCAAAATCTCTCCAATTCGGTGAATCGGCTCAGATTGTCGGCGGATTAGATATATATAAGTGGGGAGGAACTTGGGTCGAAATCTAGTTATGCCCCAATTTTGGAGAGGGGGCACTGAGGGGACAAAACTGCAAAAATTGCTTCTTTTTGAATCAATCGATAGAAAATCCAAAGTTGCATAATATATTGAAAAATCAACCTCCTAGGTCAGTAAGGAGGGGAAATGTGAGGGTTTTCTCCTTTTTTACCTTGAAAAGGGGCTGCTCCTCCCCTATCTTGCCACTAAATTGAGCCGAGAAGTTTAAATTTGATATGTACATTTAGAAAGGTATCTACTTTTCAGCTCCATTGCACTCCCTCACAGCTCCAAAAATGTGGGTTTTTGGTCAGTTTTTCTCATTTATTGGGTTTTATGAGTTTGTTCCTCGCATAGCTCCCCTTCAAATTGAGCTGGAAAGCTGAAATTTGATGTGTACAGTTGATAGGGGCCCTAGATGTGCCTTATACGAATCTCTACTTTTCAGCTCCATTACACCCTCTCACAGTCCCGAATATGTGATTCCTGGTCGTTTTTTTATTCCTAAATGACAGTGAAATGATAGTGTAATTCCAGAAAGTGAAGAGCAGATAAATTTTGATCTCCCGAAAAAGGTATTTTTTAAATTTAATCTTCGTAAGATTTAGAAAAATGACGGAATCGTCAAAAAAATGACAAGTTTTACTTATTATTAAAAATTAAAAAAAATATTTTTTGTGATTATCCAAATTTTCTCTTTTCGATGAGACTACTTTTATGTACTTACGAAATGCTTTCTTGGTATCACTTGAGCTTTTCCAACATCGTTCTCCATGTATTCAGCTTCCTCTCCTGTAATTGACAAATTCAATTATGTACCATAGACAGGGAATTTCATCCTAACGATAAATAGCGAATAGATTCTGCGCTAGTGAAATACATTTAATAGCATAGATAAGATTCATGCTGATTAGAAAAATTATATCAAAAAGTTTTCAAGGTAGCCTAGAATTAGTTGTAAATTTTTAATAATATTGTGAACACGAATCGATATGACTCCTCGATTTTAAAAGGATTTCCTTTAAACATTTAACTGAAAAATTACACGTATAAAAAATATTCTCAAAGCATAGAACATTTTCCAAGTCGAAAAAGCGTTAAAATTCTGTAGGAATTTCTTCCACCTTGATTAGTATAATATTTTTTCTCTAATTTGAAATTTTATTAAAAGGTTAGAAAAACGATCGAATACGTCTCAAGCACGTACCTTCTTCCTCACCGAGATTATCTTTTCCGTATTCAGCGTACTCTCTCATTTGCTTTGGAAGTATTCTACGTAAAAAGCGATAAACACATAAAAAACATAACATTTAATATCACAACAACAGAATACAACAAGTTTGGACAATTTTTTACATATATATTCAACATAATTCTCTCGCTTCGTAAGACTATACTCACTTTTCAATATTTCTTTGATTAGGTGCAGGTAAGACTGGCCTTTTTTCATCATTCTGAGGCTCACCGGCGTTGTTGCTGGCAACGCTAGGTGCAGGTTTTTTAATATTTTTCTCCATATTATTAGGCAAAGGAAGAACATTAGCGGCATTGTTATTATTTTCTGCATTGCCGGATAGTTTTGCATCGTCATCTTTCTTATCGGGTGCGTTAATCTGTGAAAATTAATTAGATTTTAATTTAAAATAACGAAATAACGAATTCGATGTTTGCTGATTTAACGTACAACACTTTCTTCTGGTTTGCGTTCGTCGCTTATTTCAGCATTCAAATCTTCACGCATTTGCTGTTGCAGTGAATCTTGTTGGGCAGGAGGTGGAGGTGGAGGAGCAACCTAGGAGTGTTTATTATTGATTAATTTCAATCAAAGATGTATAAACTTTATTTTCAACTTTAATGCTGTGTACTTTTTGATGTTCGTCGTGCGCGGCTGCTTCTAGAGCTAAATGATCGATTCTTGCAGTGGTAGAATTGGGATTTGGCGGCGGTGCTCCTTCAGCCTATTGAAAAATATCGATTAATTGTATGAAAACACGAATTACGAAAATAATTTAAACATTGATTTGAAATTATTTACTTGTTGTACGCCTGCCCCGTTTTCATTTGTTTCCGGGGTCCTTTGATTTGGCGATGGGATTGCCGGAACATTATTGTATTTTTTAAGCTTGGTCTGAAACATTTCAAGCATTCCATTCGATATTATTTTACACGTTCGCGTTCGTTCGTTTAGTCTAAAGTGAATGTTACAAACATTGCACAGGTGTTTGTGAAAAAAAAAAAACTCGTTCGCAAGCGACACCAAATTAATGTACAGTCAATGCAGTAATTTTTCGATATCGATTAAAACCATTTGTTGGTAAATTTATGAGGTATTTTCTACGGTTCGGTAAACATAAGTTTTTTATCGTCAAGGTATCAGATAACTGACGTACTTCTAAATCGTTGATTTTTTCATCTTTTTGAGCGAGTAACTGTTCTTTTTCCGAACGCAACGACGATAGCTGTTTCTTTAACGTTCCAATTTGTTCTTCTTTCTGCAGTACTTGTTTTTGCAGGCTTTGAATGTTATCGTTGAAATCGCTATTTTCGCTCTGAAATCAACCGAAAGCGAAATATCATTTGAAAATCGAATTTTCTCGTTTAACTCGATGAGATCACTGATAATTAATATTAAGAAAATAATGAATGAAATATAAAACGAACCGCTTTGAATTTATATTTTTGATTTAATGCTTCGTAACGATTTTCAGCTTCTTCTTTCTCTTTCCTTCGTTCTTCTTTTTCTTGACTAAGTAAAACTTGTACATCTTCAAGTTTTTGCTTATTATCCGCTTTTTCATTTTGTAGAGTTTTTTCTAAACGTAACTTATATTCAATGGCATCTGTAAAAATGAAACGTTAACGGTGTTCACTTTCGCCTTGATACAAAAAAACACCATGTACATTGCATAACAAGTAACAACCACGATACATGCTTACATATGTATAACATTAAATACTTACATGTGACCATTTTCTAATTTACTTTAAACGGTAATGTTAATGTTTTAAAATACTAAATAACGAACGGTAACTAAATTATCGTAGATTAATACGATGTAGATTTAAGCGAAGCGTTATATTGGCTGATAACGAACGGAAATACTAAACACGCATTTCTTCATTATCTTTTACAGATTAAATAGAATTTGTTACACATACGTAGAAAATTCGTGTAATAATTACTTTGTAGTTGAGTATACAGCGAGTCGTATTGCTGTTTACACAGACTAATTTCTTTTTTGGCAGCGCTCAGTTCATCGGCTGATTTATGTATTAATACTAATAATGTCAACATGATCATTATACAGCTGATGAATGGAAAAACGATGTTTTTATTCATTCTTAACTGCGATCGGAGTACCATCTTGATTATTTATAATAAAACTACGTGTAATGAACTGCAATCAAACGAATTAGTTAGTAGTATCGAGTACAATTGATACCGGGTCACGTTTATAATTATTCATTGAAAATCTTCAAACATAGTTAAAAGAGTGGCACTTCATTACGATAATATAATATTACGAAATCCTATACGGTATAGGTACTTAAAAACAAGATACTTACAAAATTGAGAACGTTTCAAGGAACAAAATAAGAAAGACCAGTTTAATTTTGGAAACGGTGGTTTGGCTGATGAACGTTTACAACAACGTCGGCATGAACACCATACGTGACTCTTGAATAATTATATCGTACAAATTGTAAAAATCTAATAAATTAATCTGCAAATGCAGGCACATGTAACACTCTGCAATCACATAATTATAGCGAAAATCGTATCAACGACCAAGTTTATTCACATTATTCTTCATCAACACTACGAAACTAGAGAACAACACTAAAGAGAACGGAGTTATCAATTTTACTTACTGTGCTATCAGTGTTGTCGTGGACGAAGAGTAAAATTTCTTTTTATTATTTTGCAAAATTCAAGTCAATCTCGAACGAGTGTTTGAAAATTATACATTTTAATTTTCAAATGTCCGATGTTCTGAAATTTAATTTGACTTTCGAAATACACTAATCTATGTATAAATTACGGTTAATTAGTAACGGAAAGATAATTAAACCAGATCTACGTGTACCGTTTACATGTATGGTATCTGTTCCAACTTGCTAGAAGTGGAATCCGAAAGATGAAATTAATAAGCTTGTTTTCATTCATTATAAGCTAGATTTTTATGTAATATACTATCTTCTATCTTCCGTTTATATAATTACTAAACGAGAGTAGCCAAGTTATATTATACGAAGTAAACTTTGTATTCGATTCTAGTAGTAGGTAGAGGTACTTGGCACTTGGGTTTTCTTCAGTATACGTCGGTCGTATTGTTGAATTGAATCACTTTGTGCTACCGAACATAAAGATATGCGTTGACAAATTATCAACATAAATAATCTACGTATGTACAATATATTGCTATACAGACGATACTCTCTGAACAGTGAGTGTTCTTTGCATGATTTTAGGTCGTCGTTTTGTTTTACTCATTTGATAAACAAGTGACGGTAATGAAGAATTTTTCTGTAACTACCTCGTGTTATCTACCATTATGCGAATGTAATAAGTATAGAAATTACGGTGAACGTGTACAATTGTACATGTGAAACGTTCTAAAATATTGAATAACAAAAGGATCAACGTATGTACGTTTACGTAGGTGTAGGTGTAGGCTTTGAAATGACATAGTTCGATGAGTAAAGCGATACATAACGTGAACTGATACTTCGATAGTTGAAATATTTCCCCAGTTAAATTGCCAGTCGTCCATCGCTTACACTTTGTAAGTATACTATTAATACCTAATACCTAGTACTTCTATTACACGCACTAGCCAGCTCGAACCAGCAATACGTGTGGTCAGGAATCTGCATTCTGATTACCTTTGCCCTACTAATAACCGCCATTTAATTATACCTACCGAACAACGAACACTGTTTGTTTTTGCGTTTGAAGTTTATTTACTGCGTACTGTAGTTTCCGTAATAATACGTGTACTCGCACGTACGGTAATATTTTCCGATACCTGTCAACCTTATATCCCTGAACGAACGAAAAAAAATACATATATATATATATATACATATAAAAAAAAGGTATCCACTATTCAGCGTAATAATGGCGAGCGAGGCGTGTGTTACGTTCGGCAACCGTACTATTTTTTTAAATTAATGAAATTAAAAATTATCTAAAAGTACCACTATAAATGTTATCTTTGTATTCATTATCGCGTGTGATGTGAATATATCACCTGTAGCCTACTTTTACCAATAATATTAATGCTGCTGGTCTATCTAATGTATTGTACCTATATACCTGTACATGTGTATGAAATGTCTTGAGGTAAATGGTAAGGTGCAGGTATCTTATCGTGAAAAATATTCTATAATATTAATTTGCACACTGCGCAGAATGTGCTTCTTTTTACAGTACAGTTTACCTACCAATGCCGTACCAAACACCGGTTTACTTGCTACAAATGCGTATGCATTGCAGTATGTCTGTAATGTAACTCTAATATAAATAAAAATATCGTTGAACTCGCGATAAAAAAAAAGACGATGTAAGATTTGCATACCCGGAAGTTTTAAGGCGCCCAATATGTTAGCGTTATGTTTATGTTTGCCAAGAATCGAATATCAGGTTGTTCGAAATGCTGGTTTTAAATTTTATGTAATTTTAGTAAAAAAAAAAAAAGGTCGAGTCAGTATACATTTTTGTGCAATGTTATTCAACGTTTTAACTACTGCTAGAAGAACGGAGGTATCTTAAAAAAAAAAAAAATACGAAGTATTACAGCTCAGCCGAGCTTTGAAAATAATGAGAAAAGAGTATGTACAAAATTCAAAGAAATTTATAATTCACTCAATCGACAGTGCAAGAATTAGAAAAAAAAACATTGTTCTGTTTGATTTTCGTGAAATATAATCGTGCGTATTGAATGAGATGCTTTTTTCACTAATCACTGGTGAAGGTAGAGAGGAGGAACGATGGGGCTGATGGGGCTAAGAAGTCGACACCACCAAAAGACACATCTAGACCGATACTAAATCTACGTACCAAATTTCAAATTCCTAGTCAAGTTCGCGGGCGGGGAGTGAGGAAGATAAATGAGGAAAAAACTCAAAAAATAAGAAAAACTGACAAAAAACAACTTTTCCGGAGTTGTGGGAGGGGTGTAATGAAGCTGATGAATCGAACCTCTCAAGAAGCACATGTAGAACTCCTGCTAAATGTACATACCAAATTTCATCTTCCTAGCTCAATTTTGAGGGAAGTTATGTGAGGAACGAGCTCAAAAAATAAGAGGCTGTGAGAGGGTGCAACGTAGCTGAAAAGTTGAAACTTCAAAAATGCACATCTAGGCCTCGTACTAAATCAACGTAGCAAATTTTAACTTCCTAGGCTAGTTAGTGGGTGAGAGAATATGCGACGACCAAACTCAAAAAATACAAAAAAACGATCAAAAAACTACAATTTCGAGGCTGTGAGGGGGTAAAAAAAGAGGCTAAAAAGTTGAAACTCGCAAAAGGCACATCTTAGACCTATACTAGATCTGCATACCAAATTTCAACTTCTTAGCTTTGCTCAATTTGAAGGTAAGTCATGCAAGGAACAAACTCAAAACATAAGAAAACCCGCTGAAAAAACAGTAAGAGGAAGCAATCAGTCTGAGAGGTCAAAATCCGCAAAAGAAACATCTGTGACCTATACCGAGGCTACGTACTAAATTAAAACTTCTTAGCTCAGTTGGGAAGGGAGATAAGAGAGGAACATCCTTTTTTCAAGGTTAGAAAGGGGAGAAAACCTTCATATCTTCCCTTTTATTTGACTTAAGGCTGATTTTTGGATATGTTATGCGACTTTGGATTTTGTATCGATTGGCGCAAAAAAGAACAATTTTTGCGATTTTAGCCCCTCAGCCCCCCTTCCCAGATTTAGATATAGGTGAATTTTGATCCGAGGTCAACCCAACTCCAGAATATCAAACCCGTTGCCAATCTTAGCCTATTTCTAAAATTTTATCAATTTTGGTCGGTATCGATCTGAACTTAATTATAATTTTCAGTTTCGAAAGGAAAAAAATTAAGAATGATAAAAAAAACCGCGATGCTTTTTCAGCCTGATATTCGTGAAATATTATAATTCGATGTTTTTTACGTAAGCAGGGGTTCAGTGGAGCTAAAAAGTTGGAACTTCCAAAAACACACGTATAGGGTCCCCACTAAACGTACATGCCAAATTTCAACTTCCCTGTGCAATTTCAAGAAGATATAGGAGAGGAACAGCCATTTTTTACGATCAGAAGGGGGGAAACCTCATATCTCCCCTCCTAATTGACCTGGGAGGCTGATGTTTCGATGTGTTGTTCAACTTTGTATTCTCTTTCGATTGGCACCAAAAGGAACAATTTTAGCGATTTTGGTCCTTCAGCCCCCTCGCCTCTAAATTTGGACACGACTGAATTTCGACCCGAGGTCAACCACACTCTAAAATATCGAATCCGTCACCAGTTGAGGCCTATTTTCCAAATTTCATGGATTTTGATCGATACCCAGCTGGACGAATGATTTTTAGTTTCGAGAGAAAAAAATATCTGGCATGACTAATAAATGCCTTAATGGTCTTCTAGAAGCCCGAAACGGAGTTTGTTGATATTTCCGCCCTCATCCGCCATTGGTTATTAGACGGTAATAGCCTGGTTTTCATTGACAACTGGACATTAAAATAAGACTAATTACGAAAATTTTGATCCTTTTATCAATTGATAAAAAATCAAACTTTCAATGTTTCATTATTTTTTTTCTTTCTTTTTTTTTTTTTTTTTTTATACTGGGCGTGTATAATTTCCAAGATT
>FIZR01002170.1:0-20896 GCA_900060175.1 Ferrisia virgata
AAAAAAAATGCTCCTTTCTAAAAAAAAAAAAAAAAAAAAAAAAAAAAAAGGCAAGGAAAGGAAATAAATAACACTCTAGCAAAATAGAAAAAAAATACTTTACCCTATTTCAATAAAAGAAGTATGTCTATTGAAAGCATTCAAATTGATTCGATTGGTTTTGGTTTTATTTAAAACCCTAAAATCACCACGTGTCAATTTACGAATGGAGGTTATACCAAACCTTTTTTTTGGGGGGTGCGAAGATAATTTCAAAAATGGCTCATATCGGTTTGGTCTTTATTTCTTTTTTTTTTTTTTTTACGTAAACTGTTGAAAAAAAAATAAAAACATGAAGTAACAAGAATAACCTAAAAGAGCATTGTGCCTTATGGTGGATGATACCCGTTCAAGTATACGAATACGAGTACCTGTATAAATAATTTATTAATTGTACAACGAAGGCTTTCACGTAGGTATTATGTAAATTAAAACCATGATTCGACAGCTCATTTTCCATACAGCAGAGTAAATAGGTGCTCGGTACTTAATTTTGACGCGCGGAAAAATGAAGAATTTATTAAAGAAGACCAGCTTTTGGTAATATAACTAAGGTACCTAGCTTAGCTAACTTGACTGAAACCTATATTCATTACTCACAGAGTTAAAATCAACTTTGAAACTTTAACTAGGTATATGCGTGATAAGCGTGCTTTTTATCCGCGAAAAGCAAAACTTAAAGGTAGGTAAAAGGTTCTACGGTTGGAAAAAAAATAGCGTGGGAACGGTATGATGAATGATATGATGGTATAGTTGTATTTACACCTACGGTCAAGTATTTTTTAGCGACCCTTGACCTTGTTCTCATTTATGCGTTACTCATTTCTTAACAAAACTTTCAATGTTATGATAACGTTTTAGAATTTCTATCGTTGTTGTTCAAAGCGTCAAAAAGGATAACCCAACAAAGCGAGAGTGATAATTTTAAGAAAACCTTATTTCAAACTCTACGAACAAGCATTTACGTGTTTGCTGGATGGTGGATCTGAAATCCTGCGCTGTAGGATATGTCGCATTGGTTGGTCTTTTGGGAAAATGCAACGTTAAACAAGGGTAATACGAGCTGCTCGTAATATGTGAGTACTTGTACTTGGTAGTTGAAAATGTAGGTTGGTTGCTGGATATGCTACGGGATCCATTTTAGTTTTTAAAGTTGAACAGTAGAAGAAAATATTAAAAACAATGTTCTTTCTAAGTTACGAGTACGGTCAAATTACTGAAATTACAAACGAAAAAAAAAAATAATAATATTGCAGCCTGCGATATCACTGGTTTTCATATCTGTTTCAAATTTTATGAACATTGCCTACTTGCCAACATGCCAACATGAATAAAGCCCCCGTGTTTTTGTAAATTGTAGGTATCAGCTTATTCATCGACTGAAACAAATTAATATGCTCAAGTACCCTATACCTACGTGAAAAAAAACCAAAATGTTTTATAGATTATATTTGTATAAGTATAGGAAAATAAATCGTCTACTTTTTTTTTTTTTTTTTAATATAATGGTGAATTAACAACCCACTGGAATATCTAACTTTATACAACACTTTTTTCTCATAAATTAATTAAAAGATTAAAAGAAGGGTAAAAATACTTATTTCGATGCGAATGAAATAAACGCTCATTGTGAGCCTAGTACCTAAATAAAATTTAAGCTTAAGCATATCTTTCTTACAAGTTTTGAAAAATTTCTCTTAAACGATCCCATCATTTTTTTTTAAATCAAGCCTCATACTAACCAATTAGGAGCGAAATTTTTGCATGAGATACTTGTGTAAGTTAAAATTACGGTACTTGGTTATTTAAATTGGTGATTAATAAACAAAAGAACCCAAACGGATATTATTGTGTACCTTTTGGGGTGATTTTCCCAAAGCATCGCAATGCGTTGATTTTTGAGGCTGATTTTCGTAAAATGAAAGGGATAACTTGAAATATTCAATTTATAGAATAAACAAAAGGAGCGTTCGATTTGCAAGGTTTTTTCTTGATCAGTGGTAGTGGTACAGGAAGATATTAAACTGAGTTAGCTGAAATCCCAAAAATTCATATATAAGATTCCTTACCTCAATTTGTACATCAAATTTCAAGCTGTATCTCAATTTGGAGCGAAGCTATGAGAAGGACAAACTCAAATAATGAAAAAAAATCAGGCAAAAAACTACTTTTTCAGGGCTGTGAAGGAATTCAATGAAGCTAAAATGTCGGAACCCCCAAAAAACATATCTAGGACCTTTGTTGAATGTACATTCTAAATTTCAATTCCCTACCTCAATTTGAAGAAATGCGGATGGAATAAACTCAAAAAAATTAGAAGAGTTATCCAAAAAATTATTTTTTTGAGACTGAAAGGGAACGTAAAGAAAATGAGGAATCGAAATCGCCAAAAAGCACATCTAGGACTTCTGCTGAATCCACACACCAAATTTCAAACCCACAACTCAATTTGGAGGGAAGATATGTGAGAAATGGTCTTTTTGCAAAGTTGCAAAGTTGAAAAGCGGAAAACCCCGCTTATGTTCCTTTCTAATTGACGTAGCACATTTATTTTTTGATAAATGTGTTATACAATTTTAGATTCTCTATCGATAGACTCAAGAACAAATCATTTTTACGATTTTTGCCTTTCTCAAGGTCATCCGCACTCGTACATATTTAATTCGTTGGCAATTTGGCCCTGTTGGTCGAATTTGAGCGATATCTACGACTCATACTAAGTCTACATATCAAATTTAAACTTTTCAGCTCAATTAGAAGGAAAGATTGGAAAGGAAAAACCAGTTTTCAAAGTCAAACAAGGGTAAAACACTCATATCTCTCCTCCAAATTGACCTAGGAGACTGATTTTTGGATATGTTATCCAACTTTAGATTGTCTATCGACTGGTTTAAAAGGAAATTTTTTTTTGCAATTTCAGCCTTCAGTACTCTCTCCCCTCTCCAAAACTAAACTTTGCAAGCCCTCTAAAGAATATAAAATACGCCACCAATCTAAACATATTTTCCAAATTTGATTGATTTTGGTTGGTATCGAGGTGAGCAAATAATTTTTAGTTTCGGAGAAAAAAAAAATAATAATGATAATAAATATCTGGCTTGGTTAAAAACAGATTTTGTTAGTATTCTTCCTTCATCCACCTTCGAGTCGATTTATTTTAATAGACTGATTTTCATCGACAATATAAATTTTTAATGATGACTTTTTCAGTAAAAGTTGAATTTAAATCTGAAGTACTATTTTAAACAATGAATTTTTTACACTAAAATTCCATTTGTCAAAATTTAAATATAGGTATTTTAAACTGAAACTGATTATACAGGGTGTTTTGTCTGGATAGTACTTCCTTCTTACCTCAAGTAAAGCAACACAAATTGGATTCAGGTAGCGTGGGTTGCCTACCTAAAACATTGCAGGGGATGTGCTATAGGCAAGTGAATTTTTTTTTTTTCAAAAAATTCCAATTTGAAAATTAAAATGGTAAAGATGTCTAGTTTACGCCAAAATGTGGCAAATATGACGTAGTATTTCCGGTAAAAAAATTAGGGGCGCAGTTGATGTAATTTGTGAAATATAACGAAGTAAATGTAGAAATTTTTTCCATAAATTTTTAAAGATTTCCTATAAGTACCCTATTAGAAAATTTGTTTTGAAGTAATAGGGTACCACACACTACCTGACATAATTAAATTTTCCCCAACTTGTTTAGATATTCTGGAAAAAAATTGTTCTGTTAAATTTTTCCCCTTTTTTCAAAATAAAATTTTCCATAGAAATGGAAATTTTAACAAAAAGCTCTTTTTATTGAAATATTCATTCGATTTTGATATACTTTCTCTAATTTAGTTGAGACTGATGTTTCGTCTCCAATATCCCCATTTCTGCCCTACAAACAGATGTTTAGCAATAACTTTGCTTAACTTTGTTCCTAAGCGCGACAGAGAAAAAAAGTCGGGTCAAAAAATGTAGCTGATGAAATTTCCAATAAAAAAAGTTATTACATATTTTTTTCGAAAATCGATTGCAGCACTTTAAAATCAGTTGGAAAATGACGCGTTATGCATTAACGTGATGCTCCGCGTAATGTTTCTGTCGCGTCGCGAGAGCCAGCGGCCAACGTTCGTAGACACGCGGGCTCAATTTTCTTCCAGTATGCTTAAGCAAATTTTACGAACTAAATGATATATGTTACCTCATGCTAAAGTAATTACCGTTTGAATAAAGATACAATATGGATGTAATATTTTAAAATTATTTAATTTTATGAGGTACATATGTATTCTCATCGTACTTTTGACGACTATCTGACTCTAGATCTTTGATATTCTCTTCTAATTCAACATCAAATTGGCTATGGGAGGTAAAATTGAAATAATATACATATTTAACCATCTAAAATTGATTTCCTACATTCATTTCAGGCGGGTTTTTCTCAAAAACATTGACATTTTTAAAAGTAAAAATAGAACCAGTGGAGAAAACTTGCTACCAACAATTGCCTTGAATTTAAATACATGTAATAATTCAATTTAAAAAAAAAATCAAAAACAACTTTTTTAGATTTTTTGAAAAATTTTGAACTTTGAGTAAATTCTGCAGGTAGAAAAAATTGAGTTGGAAAGTTAAAATTTTTACCATATCATTTCCGAAGTCATTTTGCAACTATTGTGACCCCACCGTTTGTAGATTTCCAAAAGAAGCGAAATTTGGCATATTTTCGTTTAGATATGCTGAAAGAGAATTGAACCCGCGTGTCTACGAACGTTCGCCGCTGGTTCTCCCCCAGCGATAGAAACATCACGCGGAACATCACCTTAGCTCATCACGTGTCCTTCTCAAACTGATTTTAAAATGTTTCAATCGATTTTTGAAAAAAATATGTAATAATTTTTTTTATTGGAAATTTGATCAGCTTTATTTTTTGATCCAACTTTTTTTCTCTACCGGGTTTAGGAACAAAGTTAGGCAAAGTTATTGTTGAAAAAAACTGTTTTTTGGAGCAGAAATGGGGATATTGGCGATGAAGCACCAATTCGATTTTGTCCGATTTTAGAAATATTGTTTAGGAGGTGGTGTGTACTACAATCCTGTGTAAAAAAATTCTGTCCGTAAATTTTTCCGTTATTTAATGCTAATTTGACTAGACCAAGCTGAGACATATTGGATTAATTTTATTTTTTAGTGGCACGATCTGATTTTCTTCATACAAAACTTGTTGCTTACAAAAATGTTAGCTGAAAATTATAAAGCCAACAATAAATTGATAAAGAATGTTCTTTAAGTTATTATTATTGTTCAGAATCAGAAGTATTCGGAAAATGATTAGTTTTTTTACTAAACATTTTATCCGCCGTACGAATGATGTACAATAGCTTGGCATATTATGAGTAAAATAGGTTCAAAAGAGAAAAATCTGCTAAAAAAAATACTCGCTTATAGTCTCTTGTAGGTAGATTGTATTTAAATTTTTTCGTTTTATCTTTACAAGTTCTTGAATGACAGTTTTCAAAACAACGATTTTAATGAATTGTCAACGAGAATTCCTTCATTGTTTTCGGCGCTTTTCAAATTTTTAATTTTAAACACGAGTAAACTACATCGGTATCGCTATAAATCTACGATATTTTGAGTTTAAATGATACAGAAACACTCAAGCACGTTGATGCAGTGAACAGATATGGTCTATATTACATCATAAAACTAAAATCTTTTCCAAATAAGCTTCAGCGTTTTTTCCCTTTTTTTTGTGGAAGGGAGGGGAGGGGGGGGGTAAAATTACACCATTTGAACGAATATAGCAGCACCGGGTACGTTTACGTATCTATACTTGGTTTGAAAATAAACCCACTACGAAGAGTATACTTTATATCAAGCACGAATATTATGATATTTTATTTGAAGGTACGAATTTTTAAACGCGTATGAATCATTTGACCTATTTTCAGGATGTCATCTTGGTATTATAGTCGATTAAAATAATGTTCCACGCTTTATACTTCATAATTAAATTTAGAACCTTGAAAATTTCTTTTACAAACGTCGTCGGTGCTGTTGAATATTAAAATTTACCACTCGCTTTTTCGCGTAGTGTACCTAAAAAAGTAATATAAGTGCGAAAAAAAAAGTACTCGATCCGCAGAACAACAGATGCCTGAAATGTTACTTTTTTTTTTTTTTCGGTGCCCGTTACCGTTCGCCTTTGTAATTCGCTAATAATTTAAAAATTACGCTCTTATATTTGCGCAATAGTCACGCTTTGAGGTGGCAATTTGGCAAAATTAATAATTGCCGATGTCATTAACAGCCCAACGGCTTTCGGGTTCATTGAAAAAAATGTATTTTTTTCCGAATTCGAAACCAATGGCGCGCATACGCTATAATACGTGGCGAATAGGTAGGTAGGTAGGTAGGTAGGTACGTATTACACAATACACAAATGTAGGTTGGGTAGGTCTGGGTACGTCGTGCCATTGCTAACACATACACGTCTGTTACACAGTGCAAATTAATTATATCAAACATAACAGTGCGAGCGTTAGTCGAGTGGAACTTAAAGTGATTCGAGTGCTTTTAAATCCGCTCTATTTTCACCATAAATAAAGGGCCGCGACGGCGCGCGTCTGGACTACCTACCTTGCATTTCAAATTGGCCATATTTTTCTTAATTACGCGCGCGCATAACTGAATACTTAATTCTTATGACGTCTAATAATTCCACATAATCTCCTTACACGAACAAGTTGATTATCGCGAATAGCACGTTTCTATGTTTACCTGTAACTTTAAGATAAACCCTTTTAATGGTCGGAGGATGAGTGGCTACTTGACATTCGTATAGACCGTCGTCTCTTTGCGTAACAGATGTAATTTGCAACCTCCAGTTGTTTGGGTAACGAAAACTAAGCGTGATGCGTTGATCTGTGCTGTAAGGCTGTCTAGCTACGGTTAGAAGATGAATTGTGTCGCCTTTACGATGAACCCATGTTACCTGTAATTATCGAAGTTTTTATTTAGAAAATTAAACGAAAAAAATTAAAAATAAACGTAAGTAGGTACTGTCAAAATAGATTTCCTACAAAACTTTGATTTAAAAAATTGTCTTTATTACTACATGGGGGAGGAAGGAATGGCACTCATGTACGTAAGAAAATGTTTTTTTTCATTTTTTTTGACAATACTGGGCTGAATTTTGTTCGTTCATGTCTAAGAGACGACATCACAAATTTTCAGCTAAATCGATTAATATTAACTTAATCAGTGTTGGGAATAGATTCGGATCATTTTGGATCGTCTAGTTCAGTTTCAAAATGATCCACGATATGTGATTCGGATACAATTTTTCGTACGATCTGTGATTTGATCCGATTCATTTTCCTGAAATCATGACTTTTCCGAATCAATTTTTCAAAATGTAGCTTGTGCTGCAGGATTAGATCACGATGATCTGGTTATTGTTTGAGGCTAAAAAAATCTGGTAAAATTGAAATTAACGTGGATCAAGAAATTATTGTAACCTGCGTTTTGAAAAAATGATTCGATGATCCGAATTTTTGTGATCCGGATCATTTTTTTAAAAAAAAGATCTATGAAAATTGATCCCAAGTTCGGATCAGTTTTTGAAGTGTGATCCATGATCCGTGATTCGAATCATATTTTTGCATAATGATCCGTTTCTGTGATCCGGATAGTTTTTTGCTCGATGGTCTGAGATTTAATCCGACGGGCGCCGAAGTGTCAGGCTGTGGATAAATGCCCTCCAAAATCAGTTTTTTGCATATATTTCCTTATATATTAATATTATTATAAATACGAACTGGAAATATTTTATTCTAATTCAAATTATCCATAAAATGATCTTTTGAATTTCTTTGTAATCTTAAGGAGGATGGACCTATGTCCTATCAGATGTACTAGGGGGAACTGAGTAAATTCGTATCAAAATGCAGTGAACGCATTTCATTTGAAAATTCAGCTTGTAAAGTATTATTTCGTATCATCCTCCCCATATATTACGCACTTTCGATTCCCCCCCCCCCCCCGCAAAGGCCTTTTTTTTTTTAATATTTTTTTTTTTTTTTTTTTTGTAAAGTATTATTTCACATCATCCTCCCCATATATTACGCACTTTCGATTCCCCCCCCCCCCCCCCCCCAGGAGATAGCTCTTATTTGCATAGAATTAATTTTTTTCGATTTTTTCGAGAATATTAGGATGCATTTTGTTCACTTATGTCTGAGAAATGTTATTTCCAGTGGCGTGGTGTGAGGTAAAATCAAGTGTAAGCAATATAAATATTGAAAATTTTTTCAAAGGATTTATTAATGCATAAGCAATTTGACAAATGCTTACAAAACCTATATCCACCACGTAGTTCATTCCCACTCTCGATCCCGCCAACACTCACCAGTACCTCCAGAATCAATTTCGCTTCTATTGAAATTTAATTAAATATTATGTATTATTAACTAAGGTACCAAAATCAAT
Organism: Ferrisia virgata; assembly: GCA_900060175.1. Taxonomy (NCBI): domain Eukaryota; kingdom Metazoa; phylum Arthropoda; class Insecta; order Hemiptera; family Pseudococcidae; genus Ferrisia; species Ferrisia virgata. Next base: position 8,524 of record FIZR01002170.1, read on the forward strand.
AAGCATGATTAATTTTAAGAAGGTATTCAGGATTTCATTAAGTAAATACAAAATCATAGAAAAATTGATTGTTGTATCGGTCAAACTTAGTGTAGTGTTGATCCGTTTGTTGGTATATACGCTTAAGCAATTCAACGAATGCTTACGCAAACGTGTTTCCCCCTCTTAGCGCATTCACAATCTCATTCCCGCCAACACCCACCAGTACCTACCATTTTACAAGATATAATAATAGGAACATTGTTCCTTATCCTGTGTTGTAAGCAAGATGTCTATTGCTTACTACTTGAATAGAATGGACAGAAAATTATAATTATATTTGTAGCCTCTTAAAATTTTGTTTTACATTTGTGAATTTATAAAATTATCAGAAATTTTTTTCTTTTTTCTGGATTTGATCTACTCTCACACTCGCAGTCAGTTTTATGTTTTTGAATTTATAAATATTTGCAATAATTTTTTTCCCGAATTTTATAAGTGTAAGCATTGCTTACATTGCTTACATGGACGCCATGCCACTGGTTACTTCCAAATTTCACCCAAATCGGCCAATATTACACATGCTGATGGGGTGATTAAGTTTTCGAACTATGCTAAATTAATAAGTGTAGGTATTGTATTGTTTGATGCGCAATCCACTTTAATCCATTTGAATGGGTTGTAACAGACAGCGATAACATTTTCAGCTGCTGAAGTTCAAATCCGTCCATTTTGTAGCATTTTAAAAATCCTGCAGAAATTAAAACTTTTGCTGGAGCTTCAGAATGTTTGAAAAATTGGTTAAATCGATTTGGGAGACCAATATTAGCAAGTATATTGATTTTTGTTCAAAAATATTGATGAGTTTTCGAGTTTTTAATTTTTTAATTTGTTTTCTCTTTTGCAATTAAAAATTTATTCTAAAAATTTTTTTTCAACTGTCTGGCAGGAAATTCCAGTAAAATCACCTCAATCTATTTAAATGGGCCGCTTGGGTTGAGATTTTTTGAGGTTAATTTGCACATAAAAATGAGCAACTTCAGCGAGAGTAACCATGAAAAATCAAAAATTTTCATCTGCGTGCTACTTGAATGGGTGTGGGGGGGGAGGAGGAGTTCAAGCGGATTTATTTTTAAATTTAAACGAGATTTTATTGTTTCAACTTTAAAAATAGGTGTAAGGTAGATATTATATTCAAGCGTTGATCTTTTTACACGAGTAGGTAAGCGATATATTGTAGCACCTACTATCTACATAAATGTAAATTTATAAGTACTTATAAATAATAATACGCTTTTGCCATTTCGTAGAGTAGACTTATTTTAATGTGTTTGCGTGTATGTGTTTCTTTGAAATAATCTTCGGGCAAAGGCGTATAGGTAGTTTTTAAAATATTTACTGAAAAATAAACATCTTTACGTCAATATACCCAGCAGCATGCGTATGTATGCAGCTTGAAGTTAGATAAGGAACGATTAATGATGTATCACGCGCGTTCGCCAAACACCCTTGTGTACCATTAAAAGTACATATTTTCCTTAAGTACGATCATTCGTAAAATTTATCACTTCCTGTTTAGAATATCATTTCTATATGAAAACGTTTCAACAAAACCGAACGTGAATTTTTATCGCAGATAGGTAATATTTTTTTCAAAAATTTTTCTGCCATTTAATTTTATTTTTGTAACATGGGAGTATCATATTCAAGGGCGCTCGCAGGATTATCTTCTGGGGAAGCAAGCATAGGCAGAAGTAAGAGGGGAGAGGAGGCTAAATCCTCACAAATATTGAATTAACCCTCCCTTCCGAGATTTTTTTTTCATAATTTTGCTAAAGTATAAACTTTTTTCCAAGTTTTTTACTCCATCACATAGGTGGCTTAGCCCCCCCCCCCCAAATATCGGCAGAAAGATTGAAATTTTTGCAAGGACTTAAGCCTTCAACTTTCATTTTGTACAAAAAAAAGTAATATGTTGACATTGACACGCTTAGTGACCTGAGTGAAGCAAGGGAGGAGAAAAGTTGCGTAAAACCAATGATAAAACATCGGAAAAAGTGCATTTAACAGTGTTTTTCACCTCCAAACAGAAATGCTAATGAATTTTTAAATTTTTAGAAAAATTCCAAGTAAATTTAAATCAAATTAAAATTTTTGAAAATGTTTGTAAAAATTTGAAATGACTTCAAACTGAAATAAAATTTTACCAATTTTGAAAACATTTTGCAAAAATTCGAAATGAATTTAAATTAAATATAAATCTCACATAATCTGAAAAAATTTTGTTGGAATTTGAAATGAATTTAAATTGGTATGAAATTTTAACAAATTTGTGAAAATTTTTGTAAAAATTCAAAATGAATTTAGATTTAAAATAACATTATAACAAATCAGAAAAAATTTTGTAAAAATTTCAAATGCATTTATATTGAAATAAAATTTTAAAAAAATTTTGAATTTTCGTGAAAATTTAAAATGAATTTAAATAAAACTGAAATTTTACCTAAACCTGAAAATTTTTGTTACAATTTGAAATGAATTTGAATTAAAAAAAATTTCACCAAATCTGAAATTATTTTATGAAAATTTGAATTGAACTCAAATTGAAATAAAATTATAACAAATTTTTAATTTTTTGTAAAAATTTGAAATGAATTTAAATCAAATAAAAATTTTATCTAAAGTTAAAAATTTTTATAAAAAATTGAAATGCGTTTAAATTGAAATAAAGTTTTAACAAATCAGAAAAAAAATGAAATGAAATTATAACAAATCTGAAAAAAATTTTCAAAAATTCGAAACGAATTAAAATTGAAATAAAATTTTAACAAATTTTTAATTTATCGTAAAAGTTTAAAATGAACTTGAATCAAATTGAAATTTTACCTGAACTTGAGAATTTTTTGTAAAAATTCGAAATGAATTCAAATTAAAACGAAAATTATAAAGTAACCTCTTCATCTGCAATTTTCTTTCGCTCATACCATGGCCGATTCACTAAAAATCAATTTTACTTTTTTTCGAATAAGTAAAATTTTTAAAAGTGTGTTCTCACTGTTTTTTTTTCACGGCCTACTAATCTTTTTTTGGCAGGCAATGCTCAATTTAGGTGGACGTAGCCATTATAATAAAAAATAACGCCGTAAGTAAATTAAAATGAATGAAGCGGATTTGATATCAAATCTGAAAGAATTGTATTGCTTTCTTTGCGTTTATGAATACATATCTGTGCATAGATTTTGTTAATTAGTGCGTATTCTATCGATCAACGATATTCTCACTACATTTCACTGGCCCAAATAGCTGGAGTCTTGATAAACATATAAGATTTTATGTCGCTATCAACTATTTGAAATTCAAATAATACAAAGATATACGTCATTTTTTCCAGCATATGATAAGCGAGGTAAATATAGAAACAAGTATGCCCGCGCATGAATTTTTATAGGTATTCGTTCATTTCTGAAATTCTAGATGAGCCTAAAAGATGGTCAAAAATGCCATAAAATTATCAACATTTCTCATAGCGACACAGTCATATCGTAAATAAGAATTAGAAATTATGCCTGATTCGCAACATAGCGCCTTAACAATAAATTATAAATCATTACTTATTTATTTGCGTTGAAGATGTTAAAAGAAGATAATTCTGAATATCATTAATGAGAATATTTTAGCTCAAAATACCCAAGTATTTGAAGGCAGCGTTCCTGCGTTTAAAATTGCTCACGTTCAGTGTACGGTTTTTAAATATACAAAAATCTAATTTTTTCTTTAAAACTTTTATAAATTCACGATGTCGACTACTGAGGTATGATGTCGGTAAAAAATTTATTTAACAAATCAAACTCTTAAGAATCCTTTACTTTAGCAGGTTACCTGTACGTGCGTGTAATTTATAAAAAAAAATGAAAGTTGATTTTTTTCTTCCCCTTGGAAATTACTTATTCAGCAAAACTTTCATATTTCTCTCCAATTCGCTGGGACCAAGAATGCGGGGAAATGTTTTCCTTTATTTTTCATTATTTCTTTTTCGAAGTTCAACAAATAAGTTATATTTATACTTATTTAATGTTGTCGAAGAAGTTTATATTTTTAAAAATACTTTTCTAGCTGGAAAATTGTGCGGTTATGAATTTTTAACTTCTATTTGCATTTTTTACTTTTAAATGTTTAACCCGCGCGAAGAAGCAATACGAAGAAAATTTAATGTGGTGTTTGTTGCCCCATTTTTGCTGATTTTTGCTGCGATCAGGTGATCACAATTGCCAGCCACATCTATAATTTGGAAAAAGAAAATGGATAACCGAGACGTCATATTGATAGGGCTACAGAGACTACCCGCATATCAAATATTAATATCAAAAAAATGGTTTTTTAGCAGGCAACAAGCTTTACTAAAACGAAGGCTTCTTAACTGAAAATAAGTATTTATTATACGAATACTAAACAATTATTTAATTGTAGATGGATTTCGTTTTTGCTTGATCATATCGATTATAACTTTTCAGCTTTGTTTGCGCAATCATCAGGTTGTACTTGTAAAGATTAAGAACATGAAATCAGGCTGAACTGACCCATCGGGACCGTAAAAATTTTCTATTTGATTTTTCAAAACTGATTCTAGCTGCTTCAGTGAAAATACACGAAAGATGTAGGTTTAGACCAGGCTCATGAGCAAAGGGGGATTGGCAGTTGAAAGGCTTGAAACACCTTCCTCTTCCCAATGATAAAATAATTAAATTTTTCTTTAAAATTTCCAAAGCCCAAAAATTGTGCCAATTGCTCAAATGTTTTCAAAAATGCAGTTTTTGATGATTGAAAATTTCATTTATTCCAAAATTTCCATCCCGCATCGCTCGGGCTTAATAGTGCAATTGAATTACAGCAAAAAAATACCCCGATTGATTCGTAATCTAGAAGGTATTTAGAAAAAAGTTGGCCTGCGTGCCATACCCCTTTCCCTTGTATCGGTTCTATAAAAAAAAATTCAAGGAAAAGTTTTTTGTGAAGGCTTCTTTATATTTTTGGTTTATTATAAAAATTGAATTTGACAAAAAAAAATATTCAAGCCGTCGACAATGAAAAACAGGGTCGAAAATAGGAACGTTTCTCCTATCATAACCTAATTTCTGTGTTACGACTCAAACGATTTAATATGCCTACAGCATCTACTAAATTGATCACTAATCAGTATCAATTTTGTGAAAAAGGGCTGGTAAATTGTCCAAGTATTATTGAGGATACGAGGAATGATATGGACAAAGAATACGTTTTTTAGAAAAATTAATCGGAGAAAAATTTTTAGAAATGAATTTGAAAAAATTATGGAAGCCCTCAAAAATTTGCGCACCGAAGCCCACACTCGCTCCTGCCGGCTCTGCACAAAGTATACCAGCGTACGAGTTTCTTCCAAAATATTCTATTTCGCGGTGGAATCCAATTTCACCAGTAGGTAACTAAGCAACACATATTGCGTAGGTGTACCAATGTTTGTATATTCTTCACACCGCAGGGGTGAAGACATGCTTATTGTAATTTTTTTTCTAAAAATTACAAATTTTGCGTTACATGTTCCTTTCGAAATGTAAATAAACATCAGTAATGTTTGTTAGAGGATTAATACTCGTAGTTCGCACAGTAAAATGGTATTTTATCCAAAATTTCTTGATTTGGTTAGTTAGGGCCTACATTGATCGAATGTAGCTACAGAGCTGACAAAATAATTGCGAAGGTGAGTCCTAACGTCTATTACAGTTTTACAACTATTATCGAAATTTATGGAAATACGTTCTTTTCATTCATTTTGATTATCGATCCGTTCTCTTCAAAGGCATAACATCCTTCTTATCTTTCTCTTTCTTTTAGAATTTAGATTTAATGCAGTAATTGGCCTTCAGATTTCTACAAACGAAAAGCAAATTTATTTTGCCACCTTTCAACAATATGTAGTTAAAATGGTTGAATTCGTTATACCGTGTCCGTGTACATCAAAATTCCTAAAAACAGAAATTTCCGCATTAACTGCCTTCGATTTGAACGAAACCTAGCTAGTTCGAAAGAGCAACTCAAAAAACTCTCGTAGCCATAATTTTAGCAATTGAAGTTGATTTTTTGGGCATCTTTTAAAATTGAAAAAAATTCTTATTATAGTTGATATGTGGCTAATAAATTAACATTTTGTAAAAAAGAAACCAATCAATTTGAGAGCTTGATAATTTGGTTCTTGCCCAATTTTTCCTGTCAAATCTAATTTTGGCATTTTCTAGTCGATTTGGAGGCGCTGAAAAAAATTATTTCCCTACAGGATTTTGGAATTGCTCTACAAATACTTAGTGGCTGGAAATTAGCTAGAGAAAAAATACACCTTTGATCTATTGGGTGGGTCATTTTTGACTTTTTTTCGAAAATCGAAACGTAATAGGGCGCAATATTTGTGGATTGGGGTCAATATAACTTGGTAAAAATTTCAGTCCCCTATATTTTGTAGAAATTTCAATCCGGTTTTAAAACAGTTCAAAATTTTGGAAAAAAAAAACTTTATTACAAATAGTTTTAGTACGACTAGTTTTACCCCAAAAAAAAACATTTCAGACGATTTTTGAATGTAAACTTTCTTCATAGAGTCGTATAAAACGCGTTAATTTTTGGCATATTCAGGTACTTTCAAAAAAAAAAAAAAATAGTTAAAAAATCAGGGGAAAAATTTAGAGAACTGGGGACTCACAAAATGAGAAGGTTATCAATATAATAACCCAATTAGCCCATTTGAGGAAATTTCGAATAACCATCTTGCTCCCAATAGTAGCGTAAAATTACTGAAAACACGGGAAAATGGCGAAAAAATAACTAAATGAGAAGCCCTGAACAAAAGAGCAAGGTATGGGAAATCGCCTCTAAGCAGCTAGATGGATTACAATATTGATAATCTTTCTTTTTTATGAGTACCCAGCTCTCTAATTTTTTCTCGATGGAGGTTTACCATTCGAAAGTCGTTTGAAATAATCTCTACGGGTGAAACTAGTTGTACTAAAACTATTTCTAATAAAATGTTTTTTTTTTAATTTTTTCAATTTTTTTAAATTTTTGAACCGTTTTAGAGTTGGATTGAAATTTATACAAGGTATAGGAGGTTGAAATTTATTACCACGTTTTTTTTGACCTCACTTCACAAATATTGTGCCCTATTACGTTTCGATTTTTAAACAAAGTCAAAAACGACTCACCCTAGCCTGGGTCTGAAATTCTGAATCCCCAATATGCGTCGTATTATTCCAAAATTCAGGAGAAAAATGTTTTTTTTTTTTTTTTTTTTTTTTTTTTAAATTTTTTTTTTTTTTTTTTTTTTTTTTTTTTCAGAAGCACCGGATGCATTTAAAAAAATGTAAAAAATGGATCTGGCAAATCAAAATTAGACAGGAACCAAATTTTCAACTTCTCAATTTGAATCGTATCCATTTTACAAAATGTTAGTTTTTCAGCCATATATCACCTATAAATTTTTTTTTAACCTTCAAAAATTCCAAAAAAATTGAAAAATCAACTTCAGCAACTGAAATTTTGGAAATCGGATTCGATCGGTACGAAAAGTTCTCTTGCGAGTAATATTTGCGAAAAAAGAAATAATAATTAACGATTGTAGGTGAATATTACGTTACATTTTCAATTTAAAACTCATAAAATAAGCACTTACAATGAGGAACCTACTTTTACAATGAAAAAAAAAGAAAGCAATTATCAAAAAAGTGATTTTTAATAATTCAGAAAAAAAATTTATATTCGTAGTTTTTTTTTTTTTTCGTTCGACATTTGGTTTTATGATTTTTTTGATTTACGCAGCAAAAGTAGATATAGGTAAAGTACTTGAAATGTACGTTTCACTCCGCTTCTCGAGTAACATTTCAATATTCGACAACCGAGTACAACGCCATTTATCGAATCTTTTATATCGAAATGAAAACGGCTGTCAGATATTTTAATAATAATAAAAAAAAAAAAAAAATTGGCGAAAAGTTTGATGAACGCAAGACTTCTCGTTAGCAAATCAAAAGCCGGTGAATAATTTTCGTAATGGATTTTACCAGTTCAAATTATCGTGATATGCGGAAACATTCGTTTCCACTCCTTTTTATAACACCCGGTTCACGCCATTTTTTTTTCCTGCCGAACGCTTTTGTCAATTTATTCCACACAAAAAGTGACTTTTTTCGAAACTTTTCTCCTCGAAAATTGTACCGTACAACTCGGAACGAGTTTAAAACGAAGGCAATTTTTTTTACATTTTTCATCAGCCTTGTAGCTAGACGTAGTTTGTTTTACGCGCGAAAAAGCATCCTTAAAAGATTCGTTTTAAATGCTGAAATTAGTGTGAAAAGATGGCAAATTAACGTTCATTGTAATCAAATAAGCTGTTACAAGTACAACGAAGAGGTGTGTTTAAAGTATGTACCTATACATGTATATAGTACGTATTTAGGTAGAGGTACGTATACGATAAGCTAAAGGGAGATAATAAATTGTCGAATCTTCTCCGGGGAATTGAACGCGCAACAGCAAGTTTTTGGACTATTTACAAAAGCGCCGTGTTTGGGTAATGTTCAGATAGGATTACACTGATAAAAGACTCTATATAACGGTGGTTTTGTTAAACTGTTTGCCCGCAGAATTTACTCTTATATTGTGAAAAAAGTACAATTTTTTCCACTCGATTCCAAATTTATATATGTATCCATATACCGTGTACACACACACACACACACACATACACAATTATACGTACTTAAACGGACACGCTCGCTCTATCAAATTAAAAATACACCTACACACTTATACAAGCGTATCAAAAATAGGTAATCGTTTTAGCTAGGTGGTAGGTACATAGCTACATATTTGGTATCTAGGTAAGTACGTATTTACCTACACTTAGTTAGCTAACGTACTTTGAAGGATTTGTAAGTAGGTTTTATTCTAATGTGTGTGTGTGTTTGAAATCAAACATGTTCACTTCATTCATAATACACGACAGTGGTTACCTTGTCCTTACCAGCGAAAAGTGATTACTGTGATAAGTAATCTGGATAAAAGCAGCATTATCGCACATTTTTATTGAGTACAAATACACGTACTTGGTGTTCATTTGATCTTACTCGGCATATGTATGTGACTCGTGGTGGTTTATTTATAGCTTAAAAATGCAATATTACGAAGAGCACGTCTCATGTTTAGATTTTTTTTCCTTTCATTAAATTCAGTTATACCTATTTTTTCGAAAGCAAATTTCATATTATCTGATCAGTTCGTATTGACTATCATCATTTACGCCTTTCATTCTTAGTTGTTTTGTTTGGAATTTGATGTAAAATTAATTTTAATAGACTATTCAACTTCAAGAATAGACACCTACTTAATTCCACAGTCGTTTAGATAAAAAAAGGATACTGGCAGAATTTTCCCCGAGCGTACAATTTATCAAGTTACATAAGTACTAGCTACCGTTATTATTCCAAAAATGAAGGTTTTGTTTTTAATAATAAAAAACAAACAGAACGCGAAATGCACCGATGAAGAAACAAAATGTCTAAGCTACTTACTTAAACGTGCATTAAAATTAACGACATTGACTCGGAGCGGTTGAAAAAAAAAGACAAAGTGAGTAATAGGTATAAAGAGCGCAAAGCTTCTCATTCAACGACATACCAACAGCTAAGCTTCTTCATTGGTATTAAAACGAAATTCAATCATAACATGGTTGAAAATTAAAGAACTTTTGGCAAGCCGAAAGTAACTTATTGTTTAAGTACCATTGCAAAGAAGTTGTCATAGGTAGGTATGTAAGAGTGAAAACTGTCTGAAAATCATTTCTTTTAAAAAGACAAGTAGCTAGCTTGAATTAGGCTTGTATAAAATGGTTTGCGTAACCTAACGATTGCAGGGACTGAGCTTTGCCAATTTTAAATTTTATTTTCCAAAAAAGTAGTTACGTTCAAAAACGTGGCTAGTGTAAATTTAAAAAAGGCAGAGATTTCCGATTTCTGCGAAAATATCACCTATACAAATTAAGGGTACAGGGAAGGAAAGCAAGCGAGTCATTTTATCATATTTTGAGAAAAACGAATTAATGTTGAAAGAAGAATAGATTTTAAAATTTGAAACTGTGCAAAAAGCATTTAAAAATTTTCCATTCAAGTTTTCGTATTTATTTGTTTTGAAAATTTTTTAAAATAATATTTGCGCCTGTTTTTCTCAAAGCAACCCTTCAGATACACTGTAGTATCGCTATTTGAAGATATTAGGGATGTCGGCGAAATGGTTTGTAAAATATAATAAATTGAATGCAAAAAAGTTTTTTAAATTTAAATTTTCATCAAATTTCAACATAATATTTTTTCGTCAGAATCGCACAATCGGGAAAAATATAATCAAAGACGTTTTCAAGGAGGGGCGGCAGAGGGCAGGCCTCCTGCAAAAAAAATTATGGTCCTCTTTAGACCACCACAAAAATTTACCTTTTTATGAACAAGAATTATATTTACCCCCGATTTAAAATCAAAACCATTGAAAACTTTTATTTTTCTTCATAAAACTTTCAATACTCGGTGTCCTTTTCAATACTTGAATAAGCAATTTTTTTTTATTTCACTTTCGCTTTATTCGCCCATTATACATAGCATAGTTGGAGATAGGTCAATATTGGAAGGGGATGGCATGAGCCCTCCACCTTTACTTTAAAAAAAAAAGAGCCACGTCTTGGTATTGACATGGTACATATTTAGTTTTGCTTGAGCGAAGCGAGCGCGAAAAGAATTTGTGCAAAACCAAGCGTGAACGGTCTGAAAAAATGCTTTTAACAGCATTTTTGACCCCCTAAAAATAACTTTTCATCATTTTTAGCCATATATCGGTGTTAAAGGCATATGGAGAAATTTTCTTCAAAGATAAAAAAGGAGCAAGGGTTGGTACAACGAAGATAGCTTTGCACTGCGCACGCGTTCTGAGTTGATTTCTACTACTTTTCGTAACCAAAACTGTTGACACAATCAAAAAATGAGAATTTTACTTGCGAGTTTGATGTAATGTGAATAACGCGTGCAAAATGATATGCGCAGTGCAAAGCGATATTTTTATTTCTGAGGAATAGCAAGAGAACTCAATAGATAACTAGGTATCTATCCCAATTAGTAACAAGATTGATGGTGCCTCTGCGGAATTTGACTAGACGTTATCCACTGTACAAAGTGCAATGACTCGGAAGATATCGGCTTACTTCGGTATTGGTCGTTCAACTTGGATGAATATAGGATTTATACCATACGCCAGTATTATCTATACTTCCAATAAAAAGTAATCCTAATCTGTGGAATAAATTACAGAAGAGCAGCGGATATTGTCTGGTAAAATCAAAACAAATCTTGGTAAAATTTGTTTTTGTTTTTTTGTATTTCTTTAGATTTATTAATCAGCGAGTAATTAGTCTTTTAATTCAAAATAATATAAGTTCAAAATTCTGTAATTTTGATATGCTGTAAAAAAATGCAGTGCACTCATTCACTTATAATCTCTAGGGGTGAAAAGGCTGCTACATTGTAATCATACACTTACGTGGTGTATAACATGCTACGTAAGTATACACGTTAGTTCCTCGTATGTAATGCCTAATCGAATTGGTGCCAAAAATTATTAATTGGTAATAACTGTTTTCATCTTTTTGCAATCAGTTGATACCAAAAAATTAATATTTTGTAAGAATTGTTTTCTTTGTCTATTTTAATAAAATAATAAGTAATGATGTTATGAACTTTAGTTTAATTTCTCATTTTTGTATTATTTGGTTGGGAGCCCAAATTTATTTTACAGCTGAAAAATATATGGAAGTTAAACAACCATTACCGAAGTAAGCCGATATCTTCCAAGTCATTGCACTTTGTACAGCAGATAATGTCTAATGGAATTCGGTGAACAACGCTCCAAATAGCCACAGTCGTGAACAACTCTGTACGGGAATTTTCTATAACTCCCTTACCCCTAAGGGGCTGCACATGGGCATCTTGTAGTACTAGGGTCTACAGAAAAATTCCTCCTGAAAAGCGAGCTACTGGGGTTTATCAAACTACACGATAATGGAAATACGATTTGTAGTATTAGCTTGTGTTGCAAGAACAGAACGAGAATCAGAACAAAGAACACGTTCGAACGCATTTTTCATGAGAACACCAACGTCCTCAAGAACAACAACAGACAATTTGAGATTCTTGAAGAACTAGGAAAGAACAAAGGTGAATGTTTCAAAAGAACGAGAATGGAAACGAGAACGCATAAATTTTCTTACGTTCTTCGTTCTTCAGTTGATTTTTTTGTAATGTATTTGCTACAATTTTGCCTGCCTAAAACCAATTTT